>PNEQ01084241.1:12570-75256 GCA_003012365.1 Medauroidea extradentata | reverse complement strand
CACACACCCGAAAATTGTCCAATGCGCATGCGCGAAGGGCGCAGATATACTTGCGTCGAGCCATTTGCTAGTCGCAGATTTTCAGGCACTTTGCGCCGTCACGTGACCACTTGCACCTGCGTATTTGTATATTTAATACCAAAGCAACGCAGCGCAGGTGCAAATTTTGCGCTGCACCTCTCAAAAGCGATATTTAATCACCCCCGAGGTGTGGTTACAAATTACCGTCGACCCAATTATTTATTATTTATTTATTTTCAATTGCCAGTTCCTTGAAACTGATACAAAAAAATACATTGCAAATATGAGAACTAATACAGAATAATATCTTAGTCTAAACATAATACATAAATACACATCATCAATTATTCCCTAAATCTTTCAACAATCAATTTTTTTAATTTTCTCTTGAATAATGAGATGTTCTTACTTTCCTTTAACTCCTCCGGCAACATGTTAAACTTTTTGACCCCATTAAACATCATACACTTTCTTCCTTTAGCTGAGTCCACTCTTGTTATAAAGGTGTTGTTGGAGCAAAAAAATTATATTTGTTTACTTCCGAACACATTCAATTTGCGTCAGCCGACGTTTTTGTTGTTAGGCGTAAGTATTTTATCAAATTAACTACATATTTTCTAGGATCAACAAAATCACGTGTGTTACGTTTGGTTTTTTATATCTGGTAGCAATGTAATTTGCTAGCTGGAGTAAATATTTGTTTCGCCCTAGTCAAACAAATATTCGGTAAAAGTTTATTTCGGTACATGTTGAAGTTATTCCAAACATTTTAACCAACATGTTGCGGGACCAGCTAGACACTCTGATATCTACGGATATCAGGATGTCTACCCAATGTTCACAGTAGATGCCGTGCGTGTTCACCATGATCTATTGACACACGCGATCTTGACTGTACCAAACACAATATATAAACCACAACGCTGTCCTTAACCATCACTTTTAGTGCTCATATAACAGTTTTCTGTAACGGTTCCAAAACTTCCGTGTCGTTTTTCAAAAACTAATTGTCAGATTTTTTTTTTTAACCAAAAAATAATTTTCGACACTGTTTTGACCACAAAATCATGTGTAGGCCTACAGTCAGTATTCCGAATTTATTGACATTCCACGGATTTATTAATGTCTTTTTTGAGGAAGAAATATGTAAACAATGTCAAACGGACTGTTGCTGTCCTAAAACATGTGTGTTAAGATTATAGTGAATATAGTGTACTGTTTCCAACAGGGAGTATAACACCAATATAATATAAATGCTTATAAAGGAAAATATCTCTGCTCTAACAAAACGCAATTACACTTTTACAAAAAAAAATGCTATCAAATTTAAACAGTGGTAAACACTAGCGACCTTGATGACATGTTTCCTCTATTCTACTTTTAGTCAAAGTGCCCTCTGAACTTTGCCCTGCCGATAATGAGAGGTCTTCCCATAGAAGTACGTAATTGCCAGGTCTTAGAGTGCGGTGCGGGAAGCGGCTATATTTAGGTATATAGCACATGCTACAGTGGCGCCGCGTGGTGAACGGGCGCGACAACTTTCTCGAGAAAACGCGTCATGGCAGCACGTACGCGCATGCGCACGCCGGGATGTGTGCCACTCGGCCGGAGACAGTGTTTACCACAAACCATGCTTAAAAAAAAAAAACAACAACTGAAATAAAAAAATACTGCTCTTGGCTGCCAAGACAACGAGCCTTCTGCACAAGGGTGCCAGCAATCTCTTCTGCTCGCACAACTATACCGCTGAAACACGCTACGCCTTTCTTATGCTCGTTTAAAGCAAAGACTCGTTGCTTCGTCAATGTCCACATGTTGACTGAAGACGTAAGAAGTTTACGAGAGTGATTTTTAAGTGGCTTGTTTGCTTAACAACGATAATTATTCTGCACAAACAAACATTTCTAGATACTAGTTGGTCCTAATTTGAATTATCTACGTAGTCGCAAGTAAAATATTATTTTAAGAAAACTGTCTTAAAAGGGCGTGGTACATAACTCAACACTAAAATCATTAATCTATAACTGCAGGTTTCTTGAAGCCAATTTTCGAAAATTGAACAATGGCAATCCTAGGCAATAGTTTTAGCCAACGTTCTAACAAAATTGTTTCCAGTGTTACGAACTTCTGAGGCACAATCTCTGACGCCGGAACCTCGTGCATTGAACTGCGGCGCATGAGATTACGCGTAACGAATGAGTAATTCTGGATAAACATTTACTTACAAAGTTGGCAAATACCATTATGTAGGATTGTCATTGAGTATTTTATCCATATTGACTTCGAAAAAGCGTATAAATCAATTGATGTTTTCGGCGTTTATTTATCGGTGTTTCTTGGTTACACTAAATGTACCTACAAGAGAAGAAAACAAATTTCTTAGAAGAACTTCTAAATGCTTTTAAAACCAAATGTACATATGGAAATATTATAGACAAGCACTCTTACTAACCTTTCTAAAGTTGGTCTCTTGTACAGATAGGCTACATCACAACATATAAGCTACTATTCATATCAATGAGAATCTAATCGAGGTTTATACGATATACTTTGGTGCAGACCTTCCGCCAATAAAATTGTAGAACGTCGATTAAAGGCTTCTACGTATAATACCAGTAGTATATCGGCAACACTGGCTTCTGAGCTAGAGATGCGACATCGACAGAAAGCTATCGATGTTTGACGAACTCCTTATATACTCTGGATAGATTAGCCCGCATAGCATTACTGTACTCCACATTGCCTGCTGCTGTTGTGTAAATGACTCGATGCAATCTCCTCGAGGTGGGAAGAGTCGAGTTAGATCCCAGTCGACGCAATGACCCTCTCTCGGCTTTATTGTCCCAAGAACAACTAGATCGTGTTATCACAGGCGTGTGGAGGGCTGAGTTAGCTAATCTCTGCTAACTGTCCCGATGACTGAAGTCCTGGCCAATAATTCAAGACTTCCCTGCCTGCCTAATACCTACTTGTGTACATGGACGTTACTTTGACTTGAGTGTTTACTTCGCAATGTTCTCCTTAGTATCCAGTTGTTATGTTACGGTATAAATGTGAAGAAGTGATAACTTTAAAGTAAGTAATAAGCATTGACTAATAGATATGCGTATTCTTCCGTTACTTGGTGAATTACTGAACACGCACGGCTCACCATTGTGTCGTCTTAAAGCTATCCATTGAACCTTTACGTAAATGAAGAACTTTTTCCGTCTTTGTGTGTGTGTGCGCGCGCGCGCGTGCGTGCGTTCGTCTGTGTGTGTGCTGATGCGAGCGTGATGGTGCATGATGTTAACCTTATCTTCTATACCAGATCTCAATTCAATCAACCTATCTACGTGAAAACATTTTAAATTACGTTTCACTGCAGACAACATCGCAACACACGCAACTGAACAAAATGTATAAACCACTCCAGTGATAATTAATAACAAAATGTTAAATATTTAATATTTACGAAATATATAAATTAGGGGAAGCATTTAAAGAATACTTCCTTTCCATTAAATACCATTATTCAACAACAGGGATTATTACAGATCTCGAAGTTATACTGCAATTTCCATACTTTTTTCACCTACCTGTTAGAATTGCAGTGTTTCGTATCACTTATAATATGTAATAATTAGACACATGGAAATTTCGCGGGTTGAATGACGTGCCGGCTAGACTCCACAGTCCTGTATACGCTCTCATCTGCAACTTTGTTGATTGGCTACTGCTACTGTGAATGGCCATTTGTACGTCCGATAAGTAGCGCAGGGAGTCCATGAATGTTTTCATACAGATGTGTTATTGGTCCACAGTTCTTATGGATGACTTTCATTAATAGAGGCCGTATCATGAAAGTAACGCACATGTATAGGAGACGAAAATCTACTTTTCGCGCGCCAGTTCTGAGTCCCTGGCGTGTATGTATTTTTCGTCCTAAACTTCACGTGCGTTACAGTAACACAGCAGCAAACACGCTCTAACTTAAGGCCATGATCTTTCATTTATTTCAAACAATTGCAAATAACTTGAATATTTTCTATCCAAATGCTTTGGAAAAATTTGAGACTGTGTGCAGTTATACAATACACAATCTTGCTAGAGCGTTTTTTTTTTAACAATGTACCGTTTGGTAGCAAAAAAAAAATATTTTGCTTCTTTCAGCTTATTTGAACAACAAAATATGTGCTATTTCAGAGGCAAAAATCTAAAAATCTGTTTCGTGTATTGCAACAGAAAAATTCAAATACAAACCATGATATATAAGTGTTAAAACTGCCAGAATGAATTTTTGGTACATGTATTAATTTGCGTTAAAAATATTTTTTTCGTAACCATTGCTAAAGTATAGAGCGATGCCTGAACGAGGTTACTAGGGTAATGTGTGCATCGACATGCTATCAGCCTCGTATTATTTATACGTTCACGGACGAAAAACGCATTCACGCCACGAACTCAGAGCTGACGCGCAGACAGTACGTCTTCTCAAATTAAGTCGCAAAATGTTCCGACCTCTACACGCATTTCGGGATAAAGTGAGCACTAAAATAAAGCCCTGCCGAAGTTCTATTTTCAGCCAATTCGTGTATTTCCGCGCGTAACGTCTAACGACGGGAAATATCTAACCTCTCTGGACACGTCACTTGATGTTTACGCGTGTAAGATAAATTGTGCAGTCAGTATGAAACCATGCAGTTTGATAAAAAAAAGTTAATTCAGTAAATAAAATTCAACTGTGTCGATTTCGGTTGATTTTGTTACAGTATCGCTGTATTTAAATATGTAAATACATGTAACTATATTGCGTAATGTTGCTGCCATCCATACAAGCAGTAAGACAACTATAGTTTATGTTTAGTTATGTATAGTAACGGCTAGTGATATTTTTCAGAGGTTAAATTTTTAGCACTCACTTTATCCCGAATGACCTATAATAATAACGCAAATAACAGTATACTCAACACATTAAAAAAAATATCATAGTTGCAGGTATCATACTTTTGTTAAAATAGGGACAAAAACAGTTTGGTTGTCGGATAGTTCCTTCAACAATATGTTCTGTAGAAGTTACCATCTGGTTAGTAAAGGCAACAAGGCTGGCTCTAGCAGAGACAGTGGCGAGGACTAGAACAAGTGTTTGTATATTGTTGAGTTGTAGTAGCATGTTGGTGTTGGTTGTAGGTGTCACTACTGGTGTCGCTATTGGCAGCGGTGTGGGGGGCGAGGGGCGAGCCCCCGGGAGCTGACCATCACGTCACCGCCGGTGCAGTCTTACACTTCTCCGCCGACGATGTCACAGCAGAGGACAAGGTGAGTACGTGAAAAGGCGGTGCCACAATTAAACTGTAACACTTAACTTCACAATAGTTTTCAATACATGGCTACTTATGGAGTCGGCAGAGATAAAGCCAAACAACTCTGACTACGTTTCCGATAAACTGAAAACCTAAAATCAAAGTCAAGCAGGTCGTTTGCAGAAAACCAATATATATTTTAGTTACATAGAAAAACATGTATTTCAGGAATCGTTTTATTTTGCAGTACTGGGATTTCGTTAAAAATTAAACAGCTGCATCTTAAATCCTGAAAACATTGCACATAGTGTTAGAAAATGAACTCTGCCATTTTCTTCAATAGATGACAGCGTTGCTGTTTTTATACTATATATATATATATATATATATATATATATATATATATATATATATATATATATTTAAAATTTGATACATGTTTGATGTATTGGGGCTTGTTTTTTGGAATATTAATGCGACATTCTTTTAATACAAACGTATAATGAATTGAAACACAAAATTGTTCTCAATTGTTTTTTTTTTTAATTCGTTACTTTAACTTTGAGTTTGTATAGTGTATTGATGAAATACTTAAAGGAAAGGAAATGTAAAGTCCAATGTTAAAGTATTCAATTGTGTATATGCCTTAAGTGTGGTGCAGTCTCTCTCTTCTCCCCGCCACACCGCAGCGCTGCAGTCGAGATGTAGCTCGGCAAGGGACTGCGACATTCTGCAAATGATAACCGTAGTTATATGTTATACCCCACACAACTATAGAGAACACGTGTCATTCAGACTTTGGGAAGTAAATTGTTTTTATTGCTCGTCCAGTTTTAATAAATAAAAATGAAAACCATGCATACATCAAAAAGCTATATTTTTCTTACCACAAATATTTATTTATTTCTATATCAACATCCATATATATTCAACCAGTAGTAAACCGTCCCTTTACGTAAATAAAATCTGATCAACTTTTTAGTTCATTGTGTATCCTTTCAACGCGTACATATAAATGGCATAAACCTGACAAATACAATATATGCATAGATTAGGTCATAATTAAATTTTTAAAGAAAACAACAATAGGACGACTATGCCAATTTTAATGTTATATGTAGAGGTACGTTAATTTCGCGGATTCATCTGGCAGCAGCCTAGACTTGTCAGTCCTATACACCCACTGGCCACAATCGATTATCTATTGGCTTATAACCGTACAAGCAGGTAGCAAGCGATAGCACTTAGAATTTTTTTTTCTTACTTACTACTGGCTTGCAGTAATCAAAGGCGTTTCATAACAGGCCCCAGCAAGTCACAGACAAGACAACGAAGTATACATAATTGGCGTTCAACCTGACCTGGAATGTATCTGCGAAATTTACGTACCTCTAGTTATATGCATAAAACTAAATGTGTAAAATAACTACTTTACCGTTACTTGCTGCCAACATAGCTGAGCATTATGGAAGGTTAGATTTAGATTTGTTCAACTATCCGTGCAACATCTTGTGTGATACGAACGTAACACTGCTGGTGTCATAACTATGCGTTACTCATATTTTGTAAATGGAAAAATATTTTCACGAAAGAGAGTTAGCTAGAAAATAAAAATCCTATCCGTTTAGCCAAACTAGCTCAGATGACAAAAACTACCCAGTTGGACCATAAGTACTCAGACGACCAAACACACTCGGAAAATAATTGTTACAAATGTTTTCTAGTTGCCTTCGTAATAGTTTTATGATTCTGCCAGATAAAAAAATTTTTGTACCAAACATTGTTCACCTTGTAAACTTTAATCCTTAGGATACTTTCGTCGTATAAAGTAAGCTTTGGATTTTGTGAATATTGAATAGTAGCATTTCAAGATTAAAATTTTATTCTTTTTTTATGATTACAGAAAAATACGCTGTGCCAAATAAGTTTATGTAAAATGTAAAATTTGGAGGTTACTTTCTCAGAGGTTAAGTAGTGATAGACAGAGAAGAAACGTAGAATTTCAGAAAAAAATAATGTATGTATTCACACCAAGTACTTACATTCCCTCAGATAAACAGGATGTGTCTGGATAACATTTTAAGCACTTCATCACGTTGTGGAATATTCTGAGACGAGTAATTTGATGCGGTAAATTTAAAGTCGTGGAGGCTACGAAATGCCTGTAAATCGACAAACAAGCTGTGATCTGAGAGACTGCGTTGTAGCAGCAACAAATTATATTTTATGACGTCTCCCAGGCCCAGCACGTCAAGAGCTGATGATTCGGAAGGCCGCGGAGGTGTATTGTTCGCTTCCCGTCGAGGCGGTTCCGGTTCTATGCCTGGTCAGGGTCACTTCCAGGATCTCACATGTGATACTAGTGTGTGATGATACCTCAGATCGGTGGGGTATCACATGCGGTTCACAGGAGCTCCATATTCGCTTCAGTAATTTGTTATCTGTTGTGAAGACACGTACATTCTGCCGCTGTCAGATTGGGAACTTTTCACTTCTGTGCCAAAAGAGCTGATCAAGTGCATGGTAGATAGACACTTAGCGAACTGCATCAGTTATTGCTACTTCAACATCACAATTTGTGTGCAGATTTACAGGGTATTTTCCAGCCTCTGTGAACCTAAGTGTACTGTACCATTTTACTCATCTCTGCATTTCCTACAACATGAAGAAGTACGTTAAACGTTATTCGGGGACAACATGTAGAATTCAGATACTGCTCGTCATCAAGGCAGGAGCATCTCTGCCCATCCGACTAGTGGGGGTCATACATACACAACATTGGGGATTGTTGTTGATTTACATAACGTTCTTGCGCTCTCCTCTCACGAGAATGGTTTGAATTTGCATCAATTATCCCTTCTTCTAACCGTCTTTTCTCATTGTATAACACGTATGATTCTTATGTCCAGTGTTCTATGATTTATTCTACCTCACTTCCTTGTTCTATGCCAATACCCGCATGACTTCATGGAAACAGCATTCAGCCTGACGATACATTCAGTTAACTCACTGCGTGATTAATATTTACCAATGTGAACAATCAGTCATCCTCCCTGGTGGCCTCAATTTACCAGTCATGTTCTAGAACACTGGGAAAGATACCCTGTAGATACAACAAAACCAACTCACTTGCCGAAATAATACTATTCACATAAAAACGGTGACAAGAAGTAATACATAAATTCTTTAATATCACTCATGGAAAAGGGTATGAATTAATAAAAAGGTTGTGATAATACGTACAGTGGCCATATTTTCACAAACTGTTTGAAAACTCAAAGCGTTTTTAATAATTATAGCAGTGTTTTCATTAACTAGGAATTTATGGTATATTTTATCTTTCCGAAAAGAACTATCGGATTTGTTTAGGTGAGTTGTGGTTGTTAGAAGAAATGTCTGCAAGTTAAAAAATATTTGCTGTAAAAATAAGAAAACTTCGGTGGTTCCTTTCGCAGTTTTAATATTTGAAATGTAAGTGGCAGGAAGTGAGAACGAGTGGGTGTGAATTTTTTATCAGCGCCTAACATCGAGGTCTTTAGCACAGGTGAAGGGTGACATAACGTGCGTATGGAGCAGCGCTGGAATGATGGAGCGGGGGAAGCGGGAGATCCCCGAGGAAACCCGCCGATCACTGGCATCGTCCGACACGATTCCCACACGTGAAAATCCGGGGACCGAATCGCCTTGGTAGGAGGTGAATAGTCCGACCGTTTGGCCATCGCGGCCTCAATTGAGAACGAAAGTGCAAGAGAACCAAGTGTTGAACACTGTTTAAAAAATAAATTTAACAAAATGTAGGCGTTAGTTGGGGTGGTTACTTTAGGACACGGTGTACAGTAATTTTCGTCGTCATATTATTTTTATATTTGTACCACACACTTTTTTCTTATTTTAGACATAAATGTTGACTAAATTTTGTTCTCATGCAATTTGTTTATCTCTCCTAGTTTTTGCGTAATGACTCGTAAACGTCTAATTCTGCACGTTACGGTTTTATGTACACCACTAAAACCAACTCGCATACCAAAATGAAAAAAAAAAAATTGTAGTGAATAACGATGTTGTAGGATATAGGATCTCCTATATAAAACAAGCTACAAAACATTTTTGTATGAAATAATTGCTGAAATATGAAATTTAAATGTAAATAATTCGAGTAGTTCTTAGAAATACAAACTTTTTTTTTTTGTTTTTATATTGGAAATCTTGTAGCTACAATATCCTTATTGACTGTAGTTTTTTTCAGTTTTGTATGTGAGTTGGTTTTAGTGGTGTACATAAAACCGTAACGTGCAAATGTTTACGTTAACGAGTCGTTACAATACTTTTTTCCCCATAGTCATGCACGTCGGCGCCATGTGTGTTATAGAAGGAGGCAATATAATTCGCTGGTTGTGTTATGTTGCAGGCTGACACGGTACAAGGGCTGAGGTACTTCGCCACGGGTACCAGCAGTATAGTACCTCACCAGGTGGTCGTGTACCCGGGTCCCATCGTCGGCTCAGGACACATCCTACTCCCAGCCCAGGTAACGTACTCTAGTTGGCAGCCCTGCCTCCATCACGGCCACGTACTTGTCTGTGGAGGGACGACTGCAGGGGTAACATTTCAGACGGAATTAGCAGAAAATGTTACTCCCATGTTAAACATACAGTAGTTACACTTTGTGGGGAGTTAACTGATTACATATGGGTTAACGGATTATTGATAAAATTTTTTTACTTACGCATGTTTTGTTTTGATACTTAAGATGCGTCGCTCCTTTCAAAACTCAGCACAAACCAATTATTTTTCTAGCCCTTTTGATCTCTGTGTACGTCAAAATGCATAATTTAGCATTGATTTAAAACTAGTTACTAAGTGACTGCAATTAATATTTTCTAACATATAGAGACTGAGAAAAATTATTGTCATTTTTACAACTGTAACTACAAAAAAAACAGCATACAGTGTTTTCTTCAGAAAAAGTTCTTAATTAAACACTGTGCCAAGTCAGACAAAAAATGTTAAAAGTACCACTTTTTACTGCCAGTTTTCAGATAATGTTCATAAATCCTATGAAGGTTGTGATCAATACGCCTTATTTCAATAAAAACGATTTTTCAAATGTCATTTTATTTATCTCAGAATATACTAAAGAGGTGTTACGGTTTTAAAAAAATTCATTAATTTTTTTTCTTTAAAAAAATCGTTAACATGTATTTGAAAAATGGTAAAAAACCCAATTTCTTGATAAATTTAGCGAATCGTTCCTAAGTTTTCTTAGTCTTACTTATCTGTACTTTGCGGCTTGCTTTTGAACAACTGCCACACAGTATGTATTTTCCTGAAAACAACTTGCTAAATAACCATTTTGCCTACATGTCAGGAATTGTATAACTGCCACAGATACATTCGTGTGCATTTATTTAGTAAATTATGCATTATTGGCATTTTCATGATGCGGAATCTTGTCTTTTTTCTAACGATGTACTGCTCAAATAAACAACATGAAATGTTAGAAAAAATCTTCCCAGAAAAATTAATTTTGTGCAGTTAAAGGAAGGCCGTCCCAATCGTTTTCATGAAGGGGAGAATAAGAAAGGTTTCAGAATTCTTTGCAGTCTATAGAAGTGAACTACACTAAACACTGGCCAGATAATCATAATTTAACTCCAAACCATTTTCGGTATTGACAAAATACTACTTTTAAACTCGATTTTCAACGGTTCGTTACTCCCTCAGTGTTCACTTGGCTTGAACGTGTCCCGTAAAATATTAACTTAACTTTATCGTGAGTAATCACCCCCTGAAGTTCAGGCTGTGAATTTACATAAAGCCAGTATAATTATGTGTTTCAGGTAGGACAGCCAGCAGCTATTCCAGTACCTGGATATGGGACTCAACCGGCCCAAGTGCTTCCAGCAGCAGGATATGGCACCGCACAGCTTCCAGCCCACACATACGGCAACGCACAGCATACATCAGTCATATATGGAAGCACCAATCAACTGTCACAAGGGGGAGGAGTTCTGCCTCAGGGAGGCGGGGTCCTGCCACAAGGGAGTGAGTTCCTACATCAAGGGGGCGGGTTCCCTCAGCAAGGGGGTGGAGTTCTTCAACAAGGTGGTGCCCTGCAAATGTCATTTCCAGGTAATCAGCAGACAGTCCACTTTCCAGATGCAGCACAGTCGACACCATCCTACCCCAGCACTCAGCACACAACAATACCCGGAGTGGCATACGCAGCTACCCAGCCTTCCACAACACCTACGCCATACGGCACTCAGCCCCCACATGCTATATATCAGGAGGGCGTTAAGCCTCTCGCGCCAGGGTTCCTCTTCTCCACTTCGCCACCAGCAACTCATACAACGTCCTCGCAGTTCCAGGATAACCATTCTCACGCCGATGTCGACCTTACTTATGACTCCCTCGGTTCGTCCTCATCCTCGCAAGGCGACAACTACAACGTAGTTCACAACCTTGTCTCTCCCACAGCTTCTGGTGGCAAGATCACGGCTCCGCCGCCTGTGAAGGCTGCAACCTACGGCCCTCCGAGACCATTATACGGACTGTACGTGAGGCACAGAAGACCTAACCACGTGATCAATGCACCTCATTACCATCCTGTTTACAAGGGCATCATATCTCCGTATTATCATTACCACCACCCACATGGCTCGCACAGACATGCCCAGTCGACCGTGGTGTTGAAACCCCATACATACCAACTGTCTTCCCCGCACAAACTCGCAGCGACGACCTACGACCAGCAGCAGTATTACCACACTCCTCAGAGCATGTACTTGTCAACTGCCACCAAACCTGTTTACTATCCGCAGTCACTTCCCAGCAACTACGCCCCTGCACATGGCTACCCGCTGGTCGGCAAGCAGGATATGAACAACCCTCTTGAGCACGACATCGGTAGTGGAGAGGCTATGATGCACGGCCAGGAAGATGCGCCAAACAACGGTTACTCAACCATCGTGGGCACATTCTACGAAGACTCCGGCAGGCCCCAGCAGTCCAGCAACAAAGCCCCTGTCATCGTCTACAAAGGCGTGAGGCCACCAGTGAGAGTCTACCAGAAGCCAGACCTCGCGGGGAAGCACCTGCAGTCAATGTACTACTACCCGGGCCATCCCATTGACAGATCTGACACTGGTGAATCATGTAAGTTTGTGCACGTCAACATATTTACTAACACGCTTTTATTAGCTTGACCTGTATGTATGTAATGGAATCATTCATTCAATTTTCACCCACTTCCAGACTCCCGAATTAATTGAAATTTTGCACAAGCATTGGGAATCGATGACAATTAAATAATTCCATAGCTATGACCTGGTATTCTCACCCAGACCTTCAGGTCATATTTTTTAAAATGTCTATATACGACTAAAAACATTAAATTACAATTTAGTAAAAAAAAAACACTTTTGTAGCAACATGAGCTACGAAGTTGAAAACAACCCTTAAATATAAATATTTAGTTCAACAGCGATAGGATGCCTCACAATTCAGCACAACTTAATTTTTGATGAAGCTTATAATAAAGTCATTGACCTAAAATTATTTTTATGTAAATAAGTGTTATGTACTTGAGTTAATACAAAATTACAAATGTTATACTTGTGTAAATAAGCTGAACGTTTTTTTTAATCATCTCTGCAGTTAATCAACTTAAAGCCACCGCCAACCTGCGCGTTAGAGGCTTACAAATAAGGAAGCTAAAAGGGCCAAGCGGTTAAGATTGAGTGATAGATAAATGAATGCTAACAAAAACCAAACAAAAAAAACATTTTTAAGTCTACACTTATATGAGTGTCAATTACAAAACAATAATCCTGGATAATGAAACTAGCGAATTTTATGACCAAACTTTAACCCGTGATGATGCACTCGTTAAGCATAAACTGCCCCGCCGCAATTAAATATACGAGATCTTAACGTATAGAGATTGTTATATTTGCGAATTGGGTTAGAGAAATCTTCAACTTTAAACTGGTGCTTTTAGCGCTGAATTATGTACCATGCCCTCATAACTAGCAGGCAAGTTTCCTGTCGATCCATTCTTACTATGGGACTTTCTGCAGTAACCATATAATATTATTGGTGGAGTATCTGTAGTAGAATTGAGTGCACTTTTCAATCTGAGTGTCCCATACATCCGGTTAGCACATTTTGAAGAATGGTAGCTTGAAAAGGCCGCTTTAGATAATTATACTGGAAGGATTCGGAACAGTGTTTTTAATGAGCACGGCGTATTAACAGAAATTTTGTCCTTGTCCGAAGTGTGATTCCTTTTTGTACATTGGCACAACGGGCACATGTAGAATAGTTGCTATTTACAAACACACTTCGAATGTGTTGAAGCGCGCGGTAGG
Organism: Medauroidea extradentata; assembly: GCA_003012365.1. NCBI lineage: Eukaryota > Metazoa > Arthropoda > Insecta > Phasmatodea > Phasmatidae > Medauroidea > Medauroidea extradentata. The sequence goes on along the minus strand of PNEQ01084241.1, from coordinate 61,581 downwards.
CGTCGCCCTTATGTTATTTCTAGCCAAAGTAAATTCAGTTATTGTGTTTATCACTGATTCGGTCAGATTAACACTGAAGCAATTACATGTTTCTTCATGTCTGTAGTTTGATATGGCATTGGCTTGGCTGTTGACAGTGCTCTACTGTATCTATTACTACTGCTGGTCACTTGTCTAGACTGCTCTACTCTTGCACATATCCGCACATGTACTGAATATGCACGCCCCTGGTAGTAGTTTTAACAAAAGCTCACACTGGATGTTTACTATGCTCTTTTGTCAATTCCCAAAGCGATGGTGGCGATCGCAAAGGCAGAGCTCAAAACTTCACTTCTCTCAACAATAGCAGTGTGTAAATATTGCCTTAGCCTATTCGGCTACTTACATACATATGCACGTTCATTGTTAATATGTTTCACCAACTGGCTGACAATCAGATCACTCAATCTTTAAAACATAGAAGTAAAGAATTTTGTTGTGTCCACATGTTGTGGCAATAAAATATTAACAATAAATGTGTGAATTATAGTAAAATTATATGTCTGTTAGCTGTGGTGGCATCAGCAGAGCAAGAACGGTCACAGGACTCGACTTCTGAACCAGTTCAGTCCAGCTGGATGCCAATCAATGCACCAGAAGGAGCAGTGCCAGCCAAGGCCTACGAGATGGAGGCACCAGACCTGTCTGGGAGCAGAGGAAACCACCACACACTTCCTCAACAAGGTCAGTATTACATGCAGGTAACCGACTCTTAATGTCGTCAGAGTGTTATACCCTTTATACCTATATTAGTGACAGTTCTAGAAATCAGAGCTGCAAGAAGCACAACATTTTTAGCGTGCTTCGACCTTGCTGTATTCGAAAATCCCAACCCAGGTGCTGGTTTGGACCATATTTTTTATGCTGGGTATTGCTACGTTCACATAGGTAAATATATCACTTGTGGATAATTATTGCTTATACAACTATACGAATGAATAAATGAATGAATTAAAGTCAAAGTTCCGTATATGGCAAGCTGCCGGACATCGCATCAGTCTCTTTGCGAGGAGACGCAACTCACGTCACCACGAAAGAACAATTCGTAGACGTCCCCATTTATGCTATACCGTTCAGGTATTTTAAATCAAAAAGTTGATCAATTGTCGCATTTGTTCCGCCAAATTGCAAACACGGGAATTTGCAGTGCTCTGGTTTGTCCAGTACACGAAAGTCTCGAGACAGGCCTACATAAGATCCTAATTCCTGAGGGGCGTTGCGGATCACGTCCGGTATACTCCTCGTCAATTATGAAAAAATTACAATCAATTTTGCGTTTCGCGAGCGACCTCGTGAACCTACGTCCACCTCACTCTGAGGTTCGGGACGCACGGCCCCCAAACGCGCTTTCCCGCGAGCAACGACGCGACCCTGCTCCAAAACCTGACAGCCAATCCCCGAGCTGTATCGTCACCATAGCCACGCCACCTCGCTACGAACCATCAGCTATCCCGACAACTATGCCGTTTATTTATCCTTATTTTCAAATTTTTCTCACATATATCAAAACATTTTACCATTGTTATACATGTTATGAACCATTTCACACATATTTACATAAACCCTGCAATTTTAATTATAGACGTGAATATTTGATTTAATTTACAAAACGGCCCCTGATTGGCTGCCCCCTAATCTTCCCTTTCTTGGGTGGTCGTAGGCCAGCGTCACTTGGGGCGGCTCCCCCTCCCTTCCTTTCAGAGCAAGACAAATGTGCTCGTTATTCCTTTTCGAACAGCTCTGGTGGCACAGCCTCGCAATACAAAATATAGGGTTCCTTCCTTGTCCAGAGCCCCCGTGGTGCGACATGCCCCTGTTCGAATGTTAGAGAGGGAGGGGTTGTGGGGTAGACCACCGCCAACGCGTACTATACAAACTTCCTTCCGATGCCAGCCACAAACCTTCTTACAACAACATTATTTTTAAGTGAAATGTATGTATTAAATTAACACAACTGTTAACTGCTCTTTCCAATCGGCTATACACTAAATGCCGATTACAGTATCAGTCAAGATATCGAAGTGACAACAGGAACTTTCAATACCAGCACGGTTCATACAGTCATAAAAAGTTTTTTTTCTCTGATTGTTATTTTAAAATGCTTCTTGCACTGATGCGTAGCACATTTATAATACATTGTACTAGATTATCATATTATATAATAAACTAATAGTTGTAAGAAGAGTGTTTGATCCATACAGTTGGGGTTTCTCATGTCTATAAAAGAAAATGGATGGGACATGAACAGTAAAAGTAACCCCAGTGTATGGCGTGTGTTTGTATACGAGTATATATGACCATACCGAGTCCGATTGTTCTGATTTCTGTTTTCCACGGGAATGCTAGGATGGTTCCTTAACAACGGCCACGGAAGATTCCTCTCGTAATTTCTGGCATTGTTACAATGTGTGTGTCACCGACTCTAATGACCTTGCTGTCGACGAGACATAAAGCTTGATTGCTTTACAGTACATCATACCCTCGTTTATGAATACAATATGTGTACCAGAAAAAAAAACATACCTAATAATATTCTCTAAAATAATATTATTTTGCATACAATAATGCACAAAAAATAATTTTCTGTTGTCAAAATTGGAGCAGTTTTAACACACTTCCACATGGAATTATGCTCAATGTACATGGTTCGAATAGTTACGCTGAAATATTACATTAAAGATTATCAACTTATTAATACAATGATAACAAGACTGCAAATTATTTTAACATACTAATTTGTAAACATAATTATGTATGTAATGCATGAAGAGTTTTAAATACGTATTCTGCCAAGAGCAATAAAAATTAAATAAGATCAGTGTGTGTAATCAACTTTCTACATGAATGTGTCTGCTTCACGAGGAGCATATAATATAATCTTGACTGAATAGCTTTCTTACCCCAAACTAAAAAACACTCGTGCGTACCCCAGTCAACGTCACAAAATTACTAAAAATGATCTGACGGCTAATCCTTTCAACAGCCGAATCAGATAAAACTTGATTGCCTTTTTCAAGACAGGCACTCGTAGTTCAAAATAACCCAGTTATATGTACTTTAGTGATGATGTGGCAAAGGAAAGAGGTAACTAACAAACCATAAGGGCAACAACACCCTGCAACTACGTCATAAGCGAGACAGAGCAGTGCTATAACACTCCTCTTCCACTCGAGGGAACCTGGGTTCGAGTCCTAACCCGGCAATCCTGATTGCAATTTGCCAGGGTTTCCTGATATCACGCCAGGCGAATGCTGAGATAGTTCCTTAATGCAGGTCCTGGCCGATCCACTTCCAGTTTCTGCCGTGAACCTTTACCATGACCTTGAAAGTGTTAGACGAGACACAACAGTCGATAAATACCAACAGAAAATAAATGTCAACTGCACCGTACCACCTCTCTACAAACTGGCGCTCTTATGCATACCTTTCAACTTTCTTCTAGCACACAAGATCCTGCTAATGTCATGCCAGCCACTACACTGGTTCAATCTCTTCATCAATGTTGTGACAGGCGAGAAGAGGATTCTGGGAATCCGAATGCATAAAGCCATGTACGGGACTACACTCATCAGACAACTACCATTACTCTAACTCCTAAAATCTGTTTAATAATTTCACTAATTCTACGTAACTTACTAAGTTTATGCAACGAAGCATCATGTTCACTTTTAATCACCATTGCACAACACAGCATTTCGTAATATTTTTTTTGGACCAATGGTGTTTTGTTTGTGCAAACTAATAGCATACAATGAGATAATTCTCAAGTAAGAAACATACAAAATGTTTACAATGAACTCCGGGATTTTAAATAGTCATAAGCAAATATAGTAAATGAGACAAACGAAAACCAACAATTGGGAAATTTTACGTAGAACATTGTCAAGGTCTGTATAGCATGTACTATGGAATGTTTATGTCCGTGGTCCGCACTGCTTCAGTTGACAGACGGCTGTACGATGGCGATGTTGCAGCAGAAGGCCCAGAGCATCTTTGGTTAGTCGAAACAAAGTCCATAGTTACTATTCAAAGCAATTTTTTTATACGAAAATGGTAGCAACACTCCTATAAGCACTCTTCACTAGTGATGAAGGCAGATTTACGAAGCGGGCATTGTGTTATGTCCGAGAAGGCAGATGATAAAGTGGAACATGTACGAGCGTCGTGTATGCGTTGTCAAAAGCGTCATTAACAGGTGTTTAAGGTTAGAATTCCGGTGTTGACTGTTTTACAAAGTGACTGACAAATTTTCTGTGGATAAGCAAAAGCCCACTGATGAGGCAATCATGGATGTGAAGCTACCTACCTTCATTGGACCCCCAAACCATAAATAACAGGTTCTACGGAAAACTTAGAACACGCTGAGGCCGGAAAACGCATGAGAGATGAACCTTTATAAGAAGATGTGCCAGAACAAGAGCCTATGTTTAGATGCTTTGATTTGGATTCTGAACTCCATGCAAAAGAAGGTTCAAGAGTAAGGAAGCTACCAAAGAAATTGGAAGACTACGTCCTGTATTACACATCGACAGAAGTCATCCCTAGCTCTTATGAAGAAGCAATACCAAATGACAAGAAACTTATTTGGCAAGCAGCAATGAAGAAAGAAACACATGCCCTGTCCAGTCACGATGTTTGGTATAGCTGGTGGATCGACATGAAGACAAGAATGTGGTAAAGTGTAAGTGGGTGTTCATCATAAAGAAAAATTAGAATGGAGATACTGCTCAACGCAAAGCAAGATTAGTGGTAAAGGAATTTACCCAGAAACATGGCATTGACTTATCAGAAACATTTTCTCCAATTTTCTGCAAGAGAAGCTTAAGAATACTGTTTGCATTAGCTGTAAAACTAAATTTGTCTATTGATTACTCAGATGTAAACACAATTTTCTTAAATGGCCACTTAGATGAGACCATTTATATGAACCAGCCAGAAGGGTTTACGGAGCTGGGACAAAAAAAAGTGTGTATGTGTGTTTGAAAAAGGCTCTGTATGGGTTGAAGCAACCCTTTTGTGACTGGCATCAAAAGGTGGATGGGATAATGGCTGTCCTTGGGTACACAAAATTTAAGAGTCCCGTATTTTAGCAAAGAAAACGAGGATCCGAAAATGTATGTATCAGTACGTGTAAATGACTTTTTTTATTTTTTGTATGATAATTCTGAAAGATATGAATTTAAGGAAAATTTAGGCATAGTGGGTGAGGTAATGTCCTTCTTGGGATTAAATATTGAGAGATCTCAAGGGATCGTCAAATTCAAACAGGGGTTATTCATAGAGGAGCTGCTCAAACGGTACAAAATGGAAGATGTTAAACCTGTAAGTACACATATGGTGACCAATTTAAGGTTGAGTGGTGATAGAGCTGATGCCCAAAATGTTTCATACCAATCCTTGATAGGACCTCAAATGTATCTGTCTATAAACACAATACTTAATATTAGTTACGCCACTAATTATCTTAGTCAATTCAAAACGAGCAGCAAAAGTTATCTTGAGATACCGTAGAGAGACGAAATATGTGGGTCTAACTTTTATAAATGATGATATGGGCTTAAAAGGATATATGGGTGCTGATTGGGCCAATGATCCTATTGATCGAAAAATCTTATAGTGGTTTTGTACTGAAATTTCAGTCAATGGTGGACCTGTTCCTAGGGAAAACCAAGAAATAATCCTTTTTAGCGCTTAGTAGCACAAAAGCATTATGTTGCTTTAACCCAGGCTGCTAAACATGATGTATTCATGAAGGGAATACTTGAGGAATTAAGTGGATTCAAAGATTAGGTAATGCTATTCAATGATAACCAAAGTGCCCAACAGTTTGTGTATAACCCCGTGCTTCACAACCGGACGAAGTACTAGACGCAAGGTTCCACTACATCAGGGAAGTTGTGAGTAGGAACGACTTTTTCCTGCCATACCTATGTAGTCAATAAATGCCTGCTGACATATGCTTATTAAGGAATTGCCACTAGCTCAACTCAAGTTCTGTGATAGGACTGAGTAAAGAGACAAATGTATATTAAGGAAGTGTGTTGTGTGCTTTATTTTTGTAATCAAGCAATACATTTGCACCCTCCTTATGTACTGAGTTGGTTTTGACATGTTTTTTTTTACAACACCACATGCCTACTTTTCCCTCTAGTGGCAACTCTGAAAACACTGACATGTATGTGTAGAAAGTAAGAAAAAATGGAAATTCGAAAGTAATCATGCCACTGTGTAGTACTGTTAATAAATGACTTGTGATAACTATTGCGTTGCTTATTTTCATGATTAATAATACAACTCTTACCAGTCATTATCCGTTGCACGCACACAGTCTATTCGCTATCACCACCACAGAGTTCATGGTTTCACGAAGAGATAGCATGAAAGAGCTTCGCTACTAAAATAAGTTTACTCAACACGTGTCTTATACTGTATGAAGTACAATATGTTAATTCTGTTACACACGCAGAAGTATTAGAATATTACGCATGGCTATACAACAGTCAAATTTGATAAAGTTAGTGATATTCTGTGAACTGTACAAACACTGAGGTGTAACATTTGCTTGGGAAAACCCATAAACTAGAATGAATAGAATAATTCTTCGATATTGAACATTTGTTTAACATTGTTCAGGTGAAGGAGTGAAAGGCCAAGATTCGTTACTGAAGCTGGATCACCCCGCAGAGAAATACTTCCATATAAGGCAACTCGATGAAATTAGACCAGGAGAGGTTTACAAAGGAAACTCTGAAGAGGTTGTGTCAGCCGTCGTCATGGTAAAGCAGAAATAGCATGGTCGTGCAGTTTCAAGGTTAAACACCAGTACATGTTAATTTGTTGCTGCTGGGTTACTCGGTCATATTTCGAAGTTACCTGCACCAAAATTCCACTGGTACTACTAAAAAATTTAACTTATTTGAAAGAACTTACGTACTTTCTGTTAGTAATACTGCCACAGAGTGAGCGCAAATCAAGGTAAATGTAATGTTTAGCATAATTAAGTTAGGTAATATTATTTATTATAAGCATATATCGTACTGTCAAAGTAGTTCCTCTACAACTCAGAATTGTACATTTTACTTCAAGCCATTACTGTAAATAGCGTGGTTCATTCGTTTAAATATAAGTAGACCATAGTTATACCTTTATTGGTGAAAGTTAATTAGTATCTTTTGCTCTATCGCAAGATTAAACTTTAGCTTTATGTGTAGTGATAAAGAAACGTGTTCAGAAGTAACCTTCGTGATGTTTAGCTTCCCCAGTGTTAAGTTATTATTCTGGAATTTAAACTATCCAACAATAAAGAATTAATTCAAGGCTGAATGTTTAAAAAGTGTATAAACTTTAAAGTTGTGCTTCTTACAAATTCTTACATGTGGCTGTATTACTTAAATAGTGCGATATATAAGTACTTCCACGAAAACAATGGAATTTAGAGCCGATGACAGAATAAGATTTAGCCATGCCTATAAAACGTAATACGTTATGTCAATAGCGGCTATAATCTTCCTCTTCTGAGATCCCTAATTGAAAACTAAGACAATCAGCTAATGTATTCTATTATGCCTCAGTGGAAGTATGGTGCAGGTGAGACAACAATGTGCCGTGAGTGAAACACATGACATGACGTTGTCCTCACAGGGTATCCTGATAACTCACAACACTTGACTGTTATTCCGACTGCTGACCAGACAAAGTGCACTGGCTGTGATCAGAGTAATATTGTATAATTCCATATCAGCAACACAAAGGCTAACTTCTCTGCACACTGTATACACTACAATATGCTTCACGAAATGTTTAATAAATGCACAGAAAGAATTTTGAACTACTAAAGATTGCAATTTTTGTAATATTAAATTCCCAACACTTGCAAGTTACCTCACATTATTTTATTTTCACACACATTACCCATGTAACAAAAAATGCAATTTCAGACTAAATTAGCAAATACATTTTGATTATGTATAAAGTATCAACAAAAAAGCACTACCAAACTGTGTACATTTCATACTCACCACTATTCTTGCATACGTGAGTACATCTCCTACGACATAAAAAATTTGTTAATTTTAACTTAAGATACTGCATTGTTAATGTTAAATATAAAGTTAAAAACCACAAAAAAAAGTAAGAAATTGTTGTATTAAAAGTGTGTTTGTAATAAATTATTTATTATAAAATAATGAATATTATTTTAAAAACCAACTCTATAAAAGGTTTACTTAACACTTTGACATAGTCTGCTGAAAATCACACCCAACGTGACGCAAATTGTTAGCTAGATCATATGCTGTGTTGCAAATTTTGTCTGGTCTAGTGCCGCACCTGCGAAACCCGTACCTCTAAGAACATTTCACATTAAATATTTAATTCTCTCAATTTGCACGTTATACTGCACCTTCCATAAATGTAAGCCATATTAGGACAAACGAACTTTGGGTAGTTTCAGAGTAAATAGTATTTGCTACTACGTGCGCACTCCAAGGCATCCTATGTGCACTTTTGTTTTAAAGACCTAAAGAGTCATTACACTCATAGCACGTATAGTACTTAATACTTTTATGTAAGTGATGTATCGGGGGAGGGGCTCAAGTCAATCCCACCCCTACCTTAAGCTCGCTACCAGTAAGGACAGAGTGGACATTCTGAATACAAATTTAGCAAAACCGACGTATGGGACACATGAGTAGCATAGGCCCTGCCATCCGAAGGTGCTGCTAGACCTCTGATTGATCGAGCGGTGACTCAAGGGGGCGTGTCCTGTACTGTGGTTGGTTGGTGGACCCTTTTGGTGCAAATAGTACTAAAGAGCCATGAGGTCTGTGATTGGCTGATGGATTTAGGCAATGTCCTGGAAGGAGTAGGGGGATGTAGGGAAGGGATGTAAGGGAAGTGACCCTTTTGGTACAAGTAGTACCTATGTGTAGGGGTGTGCGACATGTCGAAGTCGACATGTAACACATCTCGATGTTTCGACATTTATCTGATAATATTTTCGATATGTCGATGTCGATACGTGTCTCCGTGCAGTGTTGCCACATTACGCATGAAAAATAATGTTGTACAACATTTTGCCACTTACATTTTCTTCTCTAATTTAGCCAACGATTTGCGTGGTATGCTTGTTATACGGCAATTTCTGGACATTTTGTATATAGTTGGAGTGAGCGTGTATTGCGCACACTGTTCTCAAGATGTCACTGCCGTTCCACCGTACATTGACATACATGAGCATCACCGGCAGATACGCTTCCGACGACGACGAGGATTCTGTGATGGGGCCACCGTCGTATACAGAGACATGTGGCGTCAATGATCAATGGTTATTGGCCCAAAACACCTGTATGCACGAATGATCCCAGGACAACATATATGCGTACAGCTGCAGAGAGCAGCGTGTGGTGGCGGACGTGCTGCCAACAACACCACTGCCGGCAACACTGGATGAGGTATGAAATTGCAGGACTCTCAACCTCCTACTCGACATGAACCAGCTGCCATCACGCTACATGTAAGCAGTAGCCCTGTATCTCTCGTCACACCATACCACCAAGTAAGTGGAAGCTCTCCTTACTACAACGTATGGCTCCGTTAAGAAAACACCCTCTTGGTGATGTACAAACATATGGTAATAACACCAGAATTTTCAAGTTTGAATCAAAAGAAATTTACACTGGGAAAGGGCAACAGTTTCAAGTACATATAGACATTGGTTACAGTAGGGTAATCTATAAACTGCACATTGGTGACACTCAGCTTCAAACCTGCAACAGTGAAGTACTCTTGTACAGCTACTTGGAAACTTACGACGTTTTCCACAGAAGAATCACCGGCTATCCCAACTTCTGCTGTCCAATCACCAAGCTTCCTACATCAACCGACGAGTTGTACATAAAAGATGAAGAAATAGACTTAGATCCCACCAACGTTGGCGACATAACCCACTAGGTGCTGCACAAGTTTCAACAAGTAAGCTACAGTTGTCTTGAGTCCTGCACTGGCTCTACCCATACGACACTGCCTAAAAACAACGCACAAATCACACCCAGTGATCCAAACATACAAAACTTTGGCTTCTGTAGACTGCTAGAATCTGTGACTGAAAAAGTTTTGCTTCTGTATAGCGTTTGACTCTGTGTACGAAAAATTTTTACTTTTGTATTGTTTCTAAGCTCCCTAGCATAAAAATGTTTGCCTGCATTCAATGATTTTACAGTTTTCCTGATTTGTTCATTATTAAGGAAATCTGCAAAAGTGTTTCATACATAGACTATAGTACGTCAATGTTTTACTTTTCTTCCGCCTTTGAACTGGTTTGTTCTGGATTCAGAAACTCGAAAGAATTGCAGATAACAAACTAATGAAACTCACGAGCTTGAATGGTCTACCAGGTGTACTCACTATGTTGATATAGGCAAAGTCGTAGGCAACATACTACGTGAAGATCTCTTAGTGTATGTAGAGGGTTGAGGCCATGAAAATATACTATGCAGTGTTGGTTCACTTGACATTAAAGCCATTAACTTGAAACATTTCCTGTATATTGGCTTCTGTAAACTTGTAGACATGTATAAATTACACAAATGTTTTAAATGCTACTTCTGCACGCAGCACAAATCAGAAACGTTTACAGAATTTGGTATTTGTAACATGTTTCTTAAGAATTTGACGTATAAGAATTATTTTTAATAATACAGAGGGAGTTGTACTTTTATGTTCAAATATTAAGCGTGAGAACTAATAAGTTATAAACATTTCAAAATTAGAACTGGTAATGTAAAATAACGTTGCCAGGACTTGTAATTTCAGGTGTATGTTTAGATTAAAAAAAACTTAAATCAAAACTTTGTTTCATGTTAGTTTTTTATACGTGCACAACAGTGAGAAAAAGATTACTGATGTCCGAAAGACATCAGTATCACAACGCGTCTAACCGCCAAGTACCAGTGTGTTGTGGGTTGCATGACTAACCCACATCAGGCAAATAAGCCAATTACTCGCTTCAGAAACACATTTTGACGTGTAATATGTTAATTAAACCATATTCTTTGAGTAAGTTTATTAAAAATATTGTACCTTAAAATGTTAAATTTTAAATTAAAATACACTTAACATATTTTGTAGAAATTTAACACTAAATAACAAGTGGCTTGTCAGTTGAAGTAGGGTCCACTACTTTAAGGTATCTGTATACTGTACATAAAAGTGAATTATTTTTTAATCTTTCACAGATATTATAATTGTACGATAATATTTGGAATAGTACAATTCAATGATATATGGGAGAATTTTTATCCAAGCATATGAACCACAAGTCATGAAGTTTCTGGATAATATATCCTGAATTTCATTACACGCACTCTCTTTAACAGCCATCGGCAGGATTTCCTTGCCCCTATGCAAGTGAGTCGTCGTGGCCTTCACCTTTGCCATCCCAAATCCATTGTTTATTATTATTACTATGTATCATTATTAATATGTTTTGGCTTTTTCCGTTTTCCACATTCCGTTCAAATGTTGCATTTCCAAATCAACTTCATGAATGCAAGAGCATTGGCTAAACATTGTTATTAGCGGATAAACGTTTTTTTTCTAATAATATATTCAAATGCACCTGGACCGTCTTGGTCCCGGGCTCCTATACACTTGCCCCCTCTGCCCCCTTCCTTCTCCGGATTTCTTGGATATCTGGAACAATCAGATACACTCGTAGTGGTTGAACTCTTGTGCATAATTTTCCAGCAACTGTCTGCCGCAAACAAAGCATTACAAGGAAAAATGTGTGTCACATTCGGTGTGTTTTGGAAGACTCAGTAAAACAGCTACAAGAGCAGTTTGATACATTTTGGTCGAAAGTTGATCACAACTCGAAGGCTCTGAACTTACGAGCCTCCATAACAAAAGAGAAAAAGAAAATAGCCAGCAAGATACGATGGTCCTACTCCACCTCACGAATTCTCTCCTAAAGAAAATTATAGGCAGATAAACATTGAAATCATGGATGATGTACTATCAGGTCTCAAAACCATATTTGATGTTGAAGCAAGCAAAACAAACGAATTTTTAGCATTTTATGGAGACGACTTCAACATCAGATGGCTAGAAATGCATCGTGATGTTCCATGACGTCCCGAAAGAGAAAAAATTAAATCAGCCAGCAAACTTCAAAGATGTAGTTGACTCTTAAAATCTGAAGGTTTGCGGCATATGAAAGACTATCTTGATGAACTTCACGAGCTTGTACAAATCGTCGTGGATATACCAGTTACTACATATGAAAGTGAATGATCATTTCCATGCTACGTAGATTAAAAAGCTACTTAAGATCTACAATGACAGAAGCGAGACTGAACCACATATAGCTCTTCTGAATGCCCATTCAAGCACTGCCAGTTGTTTGGATTTGAATGAAATCGCAACATCATTCATTTTGATGAACCAGATTCGGCAAAACACATTTTTGTGTAAGTGATGACTCTTCCGACTCTCAAGTAATACAAACCAAACTTTTCATGTTATTTATATGTATACTTGTGTAATTATGTAAATTCAAAATAACAAGACTTCCGATGTGTTCACAAATGATACTTCGCATAGATATTGTATGTCACATAACATCGTCCACTATTTTGCGTGGCACATAAAGTTTATTGTGTTATAATATTTATGTTTAAATTAGAATTCAGTTACAAATTATTATTGGTTTTGTAAAACTCATATGACGTGAATGCAATGAATAATTATTCAATTAAGGCTTTTGTAATTTGTATTTATATATTAGATATAATGTATCACATACAAAAATGTTTATTGCATGAAGTAATGATTTACATGTGTTTATATTTCTAGCATATCAGCCTACATTTGTTGAGATCCGAACTTTAAATGAAGAAGTCAGATTTGAAGTGTATGTAATGAAGAATGTCAGTAATTGTAACTACCTATGTTGTACATAAATTGTTACTCGCTCTTAAGACATTTTTCTATCTACACAATACACCCACTGACCCACAATTATTATAATGTTTACCATGTCTAAATGAGAATGTTCAGATTATACTACAGGTGTGGTTTTTATATTTTAAAAACATGACACTACAAACAATACATATAGGTATTTTTTTCAAATTTGTACCTTAAGAACTTAAATGATGATAGCGGTTGAATAGTAGTCAATTCGTGCATACCGAAAGCACACACAACAGTAAAGGAAAGCTATGGCAACAGAATACGACTAAAAGTGTCACACAATATGAGTCTTGTCCCTTGCTCCCCCTTTCGAAAACTATAAGTCGGCACCTATGCATTGGTTTGTGTTTCGTTGAACAAGAGAAACATATACGGACGTAATCACGTTTACTGATTACAGTACAAGCCGAAGTCGTCGTCTTGGTTGAGTTGACATGTTTTCAGGTGTAAAAGCGCGGTCGTGAGTAATACAGGCAAGTGAACAATGTAGATCGTCTTTGATGTGTAAAGAAGCACGGATTTGTATACACTTAAATGGGGAATTCAGAGTAGATACAAAATGAGTGACATCACAAAAATAGAGCCGAAGATATTATGCCTATGGGCACACGACTGAACATATAAGTTTGTATAACACTACGCGGTTTCGGATGCAATGATGTGCCTTCTCCCTCCAGCCACGGCGAGGTAGGGGAAGACAAAAGATGTGCGTACCACTACCGGCCAAGGATATCTAGTTTGTTGTCTAGTGTTGCCAACTTAGGGGTTTTCCCCCAGATTTGGTTTTTTTTGTTGCTTATGGGGGTAAAATTTTACATCTGGAGGCGAGGGGGAAGTTTAGGGGTTTCTTTACATACCTGGGGGAAAGTTAGGAAATTTACTTGTATTGGAGGGACAAGTTTATTTCTGGAGTTGGCTGCATGTTTGCATATTTCTCAATTCTCAAACTGTTATTGTTGTTGCATTGTTCAGCGTGTTTTGTGACTTAAGTAAGTATTTGTAAGAAAATCTAGCATACATTATGTCTGCGAAAAAAAAAGTCATCAGTATTTGCAGCGATTCAGGCCAGAGTGGTATTCAGAAAATTAACTAAAGAACTGGACTCAGGAAGTTGCAGGGGAGCCAAGCCAGGTTAAATATAAGTCCTGCACGTGTATTCTGAAGGCACACAAAAAAGATTTGTTTGCCTATGCTAAAACCGCAAAACATAAAAAGGCAGCAGAACCATTTTCTTTTACAAGGCAAAGCAAGCTAACTTTTCAGCCTACTAAGAAAACGTTGTGCCTTCAAACTGCCAATACAGAAGCTGGTACAGTATGTGTTTACCATCTGTCACTGTTCAACTAAATCACTTGAGCATCTAGGTGAACTAAATAAACTCATATTTTCTAGTGCTACCAATGCTGAACTGATGAAAATTCATTGCACAAAATGTAGTGTTGTGATTAAAAATATTATTTATCCCCATTTCACGGATGACTTGAAATATGATATTGCAGACAGCTACTGTAGCTTACTAGTAGACGAGTCTACAGACTTAAGTGTTGATAAGCAGCTTGGAGTTTGCATACTTTATTTCTCAAAAAAAAGAAAATATTTTAGTGTCAACTCTCTTACAGATTTCTTTGCTAGATGCAGGTGATGCGTGTATGTCACTCAGTACAACTTGCTGTGTCGAAGGCAGTTGCTGACTCTATGCCCAAGAACCTTGAATTTCTTCTGAGCAACACCTACACCTGGTTTTCAAAGTCTTCAGGACGTTGTGACGTGCACTGGCACGTAGCACTTAACTTGGCCTCTTATCATACAGTAATTTAAATTTTTTTGTCTTAATTAATGTTTTTTTCTTTGTTGTTAATAACAAATTAAGTAAGCCAACTCAACCAGGTATAAGGATGTATACGGCGGGATCCAACCTATTAATTGGGGATGCGAGTAGAAAAATTTACATTAAAATTTTCTTTTAATTTAAAATTTAACTTTAAAGCAAGAGAAAAGTATTTAATTTTAAGTGTCAATTTTATCGGATTTATATCTTGTTTGAACTCGTTTTAAAGATAATTTAATTTCTAGCAACTTTTCTAAGTAAACTTTTCTTATATTTTGCCTTGTTTAGATTTTTTGAAATTTCAAGTAGCTTCTTAGCTTGCTTCTCCTGGGATAGGATTTATGTGGCAGGTTAGTCGTAGTTCTCTTGCTTGGAAGCATGTACAGAGAAGTGCTGGCTTTTAAAATTTCAAATAAGCTCTGAGCTAGCCTGTGCTTTGGACGGATTTATCTGGCAGGCAGGTCAGAGTTCACTGGCTTGGAGGCACGTACATGGACGTGCTGGAATGCGGGGGCTCTGCAGGGCGTTTCTCAACATGGATGGTAGTGTCGGGCGCAAAACTCCGTGAAGGTGGTGATCTGCGACAGATTGATGACGCTGCACATCCCCCAATTAATAAACAAATAAATATTTAGCTGGTATAATGGAATTAAACGCTTTGTAAATTTATCAATATCTATGTTACGTAAAATTTTTAGGTTATAAATGTCAATTAACCAGCTTTTAGGCACGTTGGATCCTGATGTATCCCTCCGCCGCTCGGCCGAGTAAGTCCGAGTGTCCGCCCAGGAAAGTTAGTGGTGTTTTATCGGAGCTCGTGACCGGTCGCCGGGAGATGGCCGGCTAAGTTTTTCTTGTTTGTTATCGGTCAGTAGGAGTCGTCGTACATCGGAGCTCGTGACCGGTCGCCGGGAGATGGCCGGCTGAATGTTTTGATCAGTCGAAGTGTCATGGCGGGACAGGGAGGACGTGTACGGGAGCGCTGGTGTGGGGAAGTCAAGCCTCGTGGGCGAAATCGCTCTGATTAAATTTCATCTGGTGTAAAATTTTATGTTTCTCTTTTGTACTCGGTAGCTCCAGGCGTGCCAAGGTATAGCACCATATAGAATAGTATAGCCATCTTCATGAGTGAAGCAAATTACGAGTACTAAGTTTGTAAACCGCAATACCGTGCATCTCTATTGTCTTGGGCAGACACTCGGGAGTAGTTGTTTTGGGCGAACTATCTCCAGTCATTTAACCGGTTAATCTTGTTATTTTGGTTGTTGACAATGTACACCTATTTATATTGGATCACAATCGCAGCTGCAAATAAATAATCGTAAAACAAATTGGGGTGTTTCTTTTGGTATCGTCATCCTGCAAGCTACATCTCTCAGTAACAACAATAACCCAAAGCACGTAAACCCGTTACATGTGTCGCAGTGTGCCAAGGAACTACATATATAACTCTACAGACGACACATACAACACGGCGGAGCGAAGAAGCACCATCACATTCTGTTGCCGCGTACAGGGACATCGGCGACGTACTTCCAACATCTAGATTACAACAAACAACAGAGCGACGTAGCAGCCCCATCACAACGTCCGCTATCTTACAAACTGCTGTACAATGCCTTTAATGATGGGGCAAATCCTCTCAAAATTGTAAAAGCAGCAAAAACAAGGTGGTTGTCCGTTGAGGTAGCAGTATCCCGTATACTGCAACAGTGGCTTGAATTAAAAAAAAAAAAAACATTTTGAAATATCAAGTTTCAGTGAAAAGTGTTATACAGCAGAGTTGCTATTTCAGATGTTCAACGACATTCTCAATTAAATATACTTCTGCATCCCATCAGTCTATTCTACATGAGGCACAGCATGTAAACCAGTCATTCCAGTCGAATACAGCAGATCCCAGCAAGCTTTTGAATAATCTTGTACTCTTGATTCAGAGTCTTAGTAAAAGAATTGTGCTGCAAGGATACAATGCTCCTGACCTCCTAAAAGTTGATGTTAATGATTATTTGAATCCAAATACTATTAACTTAAGTCATATTGCTGAAATTAAGATGAGGGAAGCTCGAAAACAAGTACTGACAGTTGATGAAGAAATTGGAATCAGAAGACGATGTAAAGAATTTTTGATTACTTTAGTCACCCAACTTCAACAGCGACTGCCAGAAAACGTGGATATTCTCACTAAAGTATCTTAATTATTGCTCCTGAAAATTGCTTGAGAACCATCAAACAATCCATAGTTCCATGATGCAGACATAACACTCGTAGAGAATCAACGGAATAAAGTCAACTTTGTGGAATGGCAAAACGTATAAGTACGGGAACAGGGCAGAGATTCTAAGCTACAGAGATGCATCTGGAACTACATGTAATCCATTTCAAAATCTTGCAGGGTTAGCAGTTCAGTTCCTTGTTTTGCAGTGGTCCAACAGCAAAATTGAAAGAGTTTTCCGTCAAATGAATTTGGTTAAGAACCACCAAAAAAACAAGATGGAAACTGGTATGCTAAATGCGATTTTGTGCATCCGTGCAGGACTCAGACGTAAAAAGAAATGCTGCAAAGATTACACATTCCCAAATGATGTGCTTGCAAAAATTGGAACAATGGCAGCGTACTATGACACTCCTGCTTCACTGGGAAGTTTGTCAGAAGAAGCATCTAGTGCAGAAAAATCAACTGGAAAAGACTACTTGCCTCTGTTTCTGAATGAAGATGATCCAGACAATCCGGACCCGATTGGGTAATAGAGAACTAAAAATATTTCAAGTCAGGCCTGTATCTTTGCATCAAAAATACTATTTGTAAACGAAAATAAGTGTACATTATTCAGGAGAGGTGATTTGCCTACATGTATGTCATTTAGTTGATTATACTTAAAAAAAAAAAAAAAAAACATTAAAATGTTCAGTTATAGTAATGTTTTTTACTAAATTAAATTTTTCATTTTTTTTTGCCTAATCTGGGGGATTTTCAAGTACCATCTGGAGGGGAATTTATGTCCACATGTTGGCAACACTGGTTGTCACACTATAGCTTCTACTCGAATACCTGCATGCAACGAGCAGCCCTGCAAGTTACACTACTGATTTTTCTAATAGACTGCGTCCTATTTTAGCCGAGTTATTTAAGCAGCGACCAATCAGAAAACAGCAAGAAACGTTCACACTTTTAAGCACACAGTTTTAGAAACAGGATACAAAAAAAGTTGTCTAAAGACCAATTTACTATATTTGATTAACATTTTACCTTAAAATAGAGCAAAAAATAAGGTTGGAACAAGCTGAACATAAGGGGGTATTTATTGGCAAAGTCCTAACTTATTATGTTATTAGCCAACCTAAAAATCTGCATGAAACTATTAAAAATAAGCATTTCTTATATTTTTGGCCTAAAAATCACCTGCAATGCTTGATCTGATGTTAATGATTCTCTGTCTCTGAAATAAACTAGCATGACAGCTATTATTCTATACAGTGAAAATTTTTAGTGCTCCAAGTTCATCAGCTCATAACCAATCCAGTATGCTAACTTATATAAATATTGTATCATGTACAGTAGGCTTAACATGGGAGCTGCAAAAACATCACTGCAAGGTGGAAAAATACTTATTGACATGGTTACTGAAGGAATTTGAGTTGTAATGGGACAATTTCGTAAATACTATAAAATGTAGTGATAAGCTACAATTTAAGGCATTTTATTGCGTTATTCAGTAAAGGCAATACTTACAATGCAGTGGCATTAACATTAATATTTATTACGAGCAGTTGTCATAGGTATATACAGGTACGTCGTACTCGTCAAACATCAAGGGGTATATGATACAACATCTATAGTAATTATAAAAACACATAAAACTATCGCTACCATAAATCTTCGATGAAGAAAATAACTGGCAACACACAACCAGTCAAATACAAGATCAGTGATGCAACATACATCGGAAACATTTCTATGAAGTTATTGTTACTGTGACGTGCACTTTGTTGGCCTCTTCGTACAGTAATTTCAAATTTTTTTTGTCTTAGTTAATATTTTTTTCTCTGTTGTTTATAACAAATTAAGTAGGCCAACTTAACCAGGTATAAGGATGTATACGGCGGGATCCAACCTATTAATTGGGGATGCTAATAGAAAAATTAACATTAAAAGTCTATTCAAAATTTAAAATTTAACTGTTAAAGCAAGAGAAAAGTATTTAATTTGACGTGTCAATTGTTTCGGATTTAGATCGTGTTTGGACTCATTTTAAAGCTAATTTAATTTCAAGCAACTTTTCTAAGTAAACTTTTCTTATATTTTGCATTGTTTGGATTTTTTAAATTTCAAGTAGCCTCTTAGCTTGCTTCTCCTGGAATGGAATTTATTTGGCAGGCTGGTCAAAGTTCTCTTGCTTGGAAGCATGTACAGAGAAGTGTTGGCTTTTAAAATTTCAAAAAAGCTCTGAGCTAGCCTGTGCTAGGATGGATTTATCTGGCAGGCAGGTCAGAGTTCGCTCGCTTGGAGGCACGTATTGGGACGTGCTGGAATGCAATGAGCTCTGCCGGCCGTTTCTCGATCGACGTGGGTGGTAGTGTCTGGCGCAAAACTCCGTGAAGGTGGTGATCCACGACAGATTGATGACGCTGCACATCCCCATTTAATAAACTTAAGGAATATTTAGCTGGTATTATGTAATAAAATGCTTTGTAAATTTATCAGTAACTATGTTACATACAATTTTTAGGTTATAAATGTCAGTCGACCAGTTTTATAGGCAAGTTGGATCCTGATGTATCCCTCCACCGCTCTGCCGAGTAAGTCAGAGTGTTCGCCCGGGAGAAATCAGTTGTGATTCATCGGAGCTCGTGACCGGTCGCCGGGAGATGGCCGGCTAAATTTTTCTGTTCAAGTGTGTAAACGTCAGTTGTGATACATCGGAGCTAGGGAACAGTCGCCGGGAGATGACCGGCTGAGTGTTTTGATTAGTTGGGGCGTGATGGCGGCAGGAAGAGGACGCGTTAGACGTAGTAGAGGGGCTGTGAAGCCTAGAGGGCTGATTCGTTAGTCAAACTTAGCTTTATTTTCTCTCTTTTTTGGCATGCTGCCTTTTCATTTAATAGTAAACAACCAGTAGATATTCATAACCATATAGCTGGTTACTAAGGTAGACAAAGTGCCGGGCCAAGTACTACTACTCACACTGAGGGCAGGCGGAAATGCCTAATACGTAGATAAGAAAAAGTCACCTCAACTAACTCTGGGCGAGCACTCGCAATGTGAGTTGCCTTTGTCTGTTAAATTTCATCAAAAGAAAGGTTAAATAAAAGAGAAAAAAAATGCTGATGATATGATTTTTTAAATTATTTTTTTATCTGTTCAGACTAACCTCACTGCTATGCAGGCTTCAGTATTATAGGCACCGCCTCGGCATCAGCTCACTCGTTTTTGCCATTTTATTTTGCCTGCTAACTACTTGCAATAGCAACGGAAGAGTACGTCCCTGAATCAACAACAACACGCAGCAGCTGCAGACGACCCCTTTAGCTACGACTACTACTAATAGAGGGAGGAGGTCGCAGAGGAGGAGCACTACCACATTACCTCATACTAAGACGAAAGATGAGTTAACAGTTTACTTATCCGAGAAAACAATACAGTACATAACTGAAAGAATCAAGTGTTTATTAGTATCTTGGCAGGAAACAGCAAAATATTCAATGGGTATTGATACAGTTCAACTAAAAAGCAATCACGAGGAGGCAGAATTTTGCATTCATTATTCGCCTGTCGTCGTGACACTACACAGCTTCAATCTACCCCTTGTGACGCGTCCTTCGTATGCTGTATGTTTTCTATTTTTTATTGTAGTCTACTGCAGTGGGTGTTGAGGTTATGTGAAGTTTGCGCGTGCTCCGGATAGCTCAGTTTAAGTTACTTTCAGGGTTAACTAACCATCGTGATTTCACCAATAACAACTCATTTACTCAGTCAACTGTTGATTTATTACTGTAACTTTGACAGATGTTTACAAAGGGCGGTTATTTACCAAGCACAAATAAACACGTCAGCTGTCCGGCGTTACCATGTCCGACCGTGAGTTCAATAAAAAAAAAACAAGGTAATGATCACTTATTCGTACCAACTGCCCTACAACTAACGCCCGCCTCGGGCCAGCGCCCTGCCTCCACTGTCCTCCAACTAGCGACCTCCTCGGGCCAGCGCCCGGCCTCAACTTTTCTACAACACCGCTACCTCCTCGGGCCAGCGCCCGGCACCAACTGTTCTCACTCACCTCCTCGGGAACCGCCTCGGGCCAGCGCCCGGCACCAACTGCTCTCTCACGGCAACGGACATGGCAACAAATAGCGCACATGGCGGAGTGATACAACAGTATCCAAAATTCAACAAAACCAGCAAAATTACCCTTAAAACATGATACAAACCATTCCAAAATTTCCGTTTATAGGTTTTACATTGAAATAAAATTGTTTATCCACACAAATATAATAATTAGGGACAAAAAGTGCGCAACAGCGGAACTACTTTCGCGGCGCAATACCCTAAGCAACCCCCTGTGATGGCTGACCTACGTGCGTCAATAACCTACGTCATGGAGAGAATTCCATGAAGCAAGCGATCAACTACAACGTCGGCGCCAGAAATCCTACAGCCTGGAGAAGCTTGCAACACCTGAAGTTACTCACTTCACCAGGGAAAATGTAATACCTAATATGCTAAAATTGCCAAAACTCAAAAATTAGTCAAAATACAAGAAAAAGTTATATCAACAAAAATAATTAAAATGTTACTGTGGTCAATTTGAAACCAAACAAGCCAGGAAAATAATCAAATGACTCTACTTTAAAATTCCTTGACTATATTTATATTGAATTTTGAAAGGATGAATTTAAATTAACATGTCCCCAATTACTAGGTTATTGAATTCTGTTGTATCATACCGGACACCTGACAAACTCACCCTGAAAATGGCATATAGCATGTTAAGAAAGATTTACATAATATAAATTTAAATAAGAAAATAAAAACACCTTTTAAAGATTTAACCAAGATGGGGAAGTGGCTGAACACTTCACACCCTGATACTGATATCTTCGTGCTTGCTATGTGGTGGTCCAAGTTCTTTCCACCTGACACTATGTTTGTAACTGGAGTTGGTCAAAATCAAAGAATGATCAATCTCAGTAAAGTAACCGATTTACTGGGCCCAAAAAAAAACTTCAGCATTTCTAGGCCTGCATGCATTGTCCGGAAGTGACACAACAGGATCACTGGCAAAGAAAGAAAAAACCTCTTTTTGGAAAGTCTTCAGTAGAGCAGATGACGACATACTTGAAGCTCTTAACAAACTTGGAAGCTTGGAAAATTTCCTTGATAATGACAGAATACTAATCGAAACATTATTATGTATCATGTCTATGCTGTTTTCCAAAGCCAAAGGTGATGCTGACTGCAGCATTGTCAGGTGTGAATTAAAAAAATACCACTCATTCAACAGCGGTGGTAGTTAGCAAGGAAGTATACCTGCTAGTCTTACTCATGGCACTCACACCACAAGAATGGTTGAATTTCTCATGAAGCCTGGACTCCTTGAGAATTTCAACAGCATCTCTGTAATATGAACAAGTATTGAAATTTAAAATTATAAAACTGATAACTGTCTAAAAAAATCTCGTAATAGTTTGTTTACATTAATTAGTTGAGTAAATAAAACTAACAAGATACACTTTAATAATAATAATTTATTCATAAATACTTTATTTCTGAGATAATCAAAAGTGTAAACAGTACAAAACTATCTTTAAACAACTTTCGAAAATAGTACAATATATGATAAAATTTTACACATTTAGAAAAAACTGATTGTGTGTAAAGTAGAATGAGAAACATGTGGGGTTCAAAAATAAACACTTCAAACATGATAAGGAACTAATTTAAAATTTATAGCAGGTATATCTATTAACAAACACTCTTAATTCTGTTCAGAAACTCGCTATTCCTGTTCTGCATGTTGCATACATATACTATAGTCTGTCTCATGAAAGAACTCCATTGTTTGACAGTTGTATTGGCATTATTTTTACAGATACAGTATTTCAATGGAAAAAAGCAATGTGTTCCTCCACCACAGGTGATTTCTGAACAAACAAAGTTGACTGGTAAACTGTGCAGTTTAACAGAATGAAAAGTACTTTCTTGTAGCTCTGTGCACACAGGGTAATCTTCAAAATTATCAAAAACTAACAAATGTTATGTACGATAGACTTATATAATGCATAATTGGACAGTCAGCGAGTACTCTTTGGCAAAAACAAAGTAAGGCAGAGGAAAAAACCATTTTTACACAGAAACTGCTTTAAAAATAACTGCCAACACAACTGTCAAAATATGTCATTCTTTTACGAGACAACTATAAGCACTAACATGTCATATTTCAATAAAGATATGTTCAATATTTACTTTAACAATCTAACAACTACATTTGATTAAAAATACAATACAATATTTAAACACAAATTGCAACACTAGCAACAACATAACCAGAAACATCACAACGTTACAAATACAAATTACTATACAAGTGCAGTGGGCCAAAGACAGCATCCTCCATAATACTGAGAAGAAAATATATTATAAAAGGAAATGTGCTGTTTTTTTAATACATAAACAAATACTGTATAGTAGATACATCTACGCTGTTAAATTACAGTAATGAGTAAAGTGAAACCTCTTTAATACAAACCTGAGGGAACCGAAAATTGTGCAGTTTTTAATAATCAGGATTGTATTAACAGGTGTTTACAAAAATACAAGAAAGTCTGTGAAAATTTTTTCAAGTTGATTATACCCAAAATACAAACATTATTACCACCCCAATGGCTGCCTTTAACAAGTAAACTTGGTATTACATTGGTTTATCAGTAAAGAAAATTTTTAGGGAGTATCAAAGGAAATATTCAATTTCTCATCTCATTCCAAGGGGAAAGAAAAACACTTTGTATTAATGAGAACTTTGTATTAACAGGGTTTGTGTTAACGAGGTTCCACTGTATATGGTAAGTTTGCCATGGGAAGCCCTAAAAGTGTGCAAAAGTTAAAAATATTGTAAGACCCCAAAAATATATTGTTGCAAAAAAATAATAATATCTACAACAAAAGTAATGAACGGAATGCACTAACAAAATAATGAGTTGTGTAATAAATTATCAACAAACTTCGACTCACATTGCAGTTTAATGGCCAGATTGTTGTTGCAATCTTGCAATTAAGACAAGTGTACACCAAATATAGTATCATCTAATTTCATTTTAAGATTAAAAAAATTTTTCTTTACATTCTTCCAACAACACAATATGACAGAAAATATTTTTTTTGCTATAGTATTAGACTGCTACTATAACAATCTCTAAAATTATAACAATTTATGTAGCATTGTAAAAACTGCACAACATATAAGTATTAATTATGCACGTGCTACTGGTACTATAGCTAGAACTTCCGAAAACTTCTCGGCAAGTTAATGCTCATGCATCGTGGGACCGTAAAAAACTGTAGAAAAATTGTTCACTACATTGACTGGTCTCTTTTAGAACGAACATTACATACTACAAAGCACTAACCTTTATCAGCACATTTTACCTTGTTAAATGCTTCACATGGATTACTAACGGTTATGAAAAAACAATCCAACATCAAATGCAAATCACAGTCTCCAAAGAACACGCCAACACTTTTGAAATAAAAAGCTAATTTTATATATTAATATGCACTAGCCAAGGTGTTTCGTTCAGCAGATCTATAAGTTGCACTAATAAATATTCACAATTATATTATGAATTATTTTACTCTCGCACGTGTACTGGACAAAATTTCACAGCAATTCACAACACATCAAGAGAACTGACCTAAATATTGTCAATTTATAGCGTATGAGAAAATGAGCACATGATATAAATGTACCGCAATCTTGTCTTCAAGCATGGAATGCTAAACCCATAGGTGTATGTGACTAAAATAAAGTGTGTTTTTTAATAAGAATATTATTTTATGTTACCTTACTTGAGGCCAAGTTCTGTAGTATTCAACTACATCTGGAGGCATTTGTTTACAGCTTAAGACTAAACACCATACCAAGGAACTGCTCGTAATGAATAGTAATAACACCATCTTGATCTGTATCATGCTGTCGAAAAGCTGCAGTCAATGTCTGGAACACAAGAGAGCATTCAAATTATAAAAAAATTAAGAAATAAATACTTCTACTGTATTTTCATTGCCAACTTTACATGTTACATAACTGAAATCAAAAATAAATTTTTTTTGGTACTGCATTAAACTGCAAACAATTTTTACTGAATGGCTACAGGGCTATTAAGTAGCCACTATCAACAATACCAGTATATAACATTTTTTATAAGCTGAACTTTCATTGCAGTGTACAGCCCTGATTTCAAAGAATTCTTACAATACCCACTGTGAAGCGACCAGCCTACGCTTGGGGTATACTTTTTCAATAAGTCAGTTGTATTTCTAGAGTCTCTGCTGTTTATTTGTTTGCATAATTAATGCTAGCCAGTGTTACTGACACTTCAGAACCAAGAGCTGGTCAGCCTAGTATCAGTTAGGTGTAGGGCAGGGTTGATGCATTCATTAATGTCAAAAGCCCCAGTGTGTTGCCCGGCCACCGTACTTTAAGATATTGCCTGTAAATGATTAAAATCATAATATTTATATAATTGTAAGTCAGTAGTAATTGTTTCAATATGAGTTCCATGTTGTCTTAAGCTTAATAATCTCCTAAGAAAGTCATTTGGACAAATAATTTAAATATAATTTTTCTGAACAGGATATCACTAAGAAAACCCACTCTAAATGTAAAACCACTATTGGGCCTGGCGAAACAGTACAATGACAGAAAATCGCGTCTGGATGCAAAATCTAGTAGTTAGTGTTTGTTCAAAGTTCTCAATGTTCTGATAACACGTGAATTAAAAATTAATATGTCTTATGTTGACTTTTCTGAAACTGCATGAAATTTCAAGCAACTTTGGACTTGGACATTTTACGATAAATTGATCCTTTAAAAGTTATTGCCGTTGGCAAGTTTTGGTATTTATTTTGAAAATATGTAGACGAGTTCAGCCAGCGCGGCCATGGTGCCGCGGGGGCAATACCGATAGGGGTTCACAGAGGGTACTGCAAGGTGTACGGCCGGCAATGTCCGATGCCAAGATTTTATTTAATATAATTTTTATTGTAATAATTAATTACTAAAAAATTTTAATACATCTTTAAAGTCAGCAGAATTTTGCAGATTTTTCGGTGATTTTAGTTTGTTTAATTTGTATCCAGACCGGTTATTTAATCTTGCTAGAAGGTTATAGAACATTCTAACCGGAAGGTAGGCCGCCATGGTATCTTGGGACGCCATTGTGGTCGCCGTTGCTGGTCACTTAGTTCTCGACTGCCAAATTAGCCGGACGTGTGCCGCGTTGTGCAAGGTTAGCACGCGGTAAGCCGAGGGGCGCAAACGGCAGCCATAGGGCCGCGATGGAAGGTGGTGAAAAGACTTGCTAGAACTTTAAATTATTAACTAGTTTTGCTACTATTTGATGTGAATTTACAGTCGTATCAACCGCGTGGCCGGCCCACTATCGGTTCATGATTTGAGTTTAGCACGTGCTATTTTTATTTTAGTTGTTTTTTCTTTTTAGTTCAGTTCTCTTTCATTTTAATTTATGTTGTACAAGAAGTTTGAACATGCCAATGTAAGCGCGGTTGTGTGATTTTGTGACAAAACAAAGTAATAAATATGGGCTGCTGATCTAACCACATGTGTGAATGCCATTATGCATGAGTCCATCCTTCGATACCACGAACCCTGAGGTAAGAGTAACTCACCGCTGAGACCGGAGCATATATGAGGACTGATAAAATTACTATTTTTCTTTGTGGGACATTGTAAGCAAATAAGTGGGGTTAGTATCGTCTTTTCTGTCGGCGCTGGGAGAAAAAGAGGCAGCGAGTGCCACCACATTTGGCACCGCAACTAGTGGGGCTAGTATCGTCACATCAGCCAGGTGCAGAGTGTGCAAGCCCAGCACGTGCCACCACATCACACAAACATTAACATACTCACTGCTGGTGGTGTTCATTAAGTGTACCAGATGGCATGCAAGATTATTTATCTGAACACAGAGCAACTGAATTAAAAGCAATTTTACAACTAGCCCTCTGTGCGGTGTAGAAAAATACATTTTAATGTTCAATAACCATGGACGTAACACTAAATCTACAACTTCAGCTCTTGGGCCTGAAGCATCAGCAAATAACTCATAACCATTGAGTATTGATCTCTGCTGTACAATTTTGTTTGATCACATGTAGGTAGCTGTACTAGCAAAAATAGGTGAATATGACATGTCAGCAGAAATATGCTAATGTACACATCAACTCATCAAAAAGCTAACTTTTCCCATGTGTTGAAGATTCAATAATGGTGTTCTCAAGAACAACCCTGTTGTGGGTCCCCCCTACCCACACATCAAATGTGTTTTTTCAGTGTTTTGCAGTTACTCCTTTTATGGTGAAAACTCACTTGCAGTGCAGTACTTTTGCATATTCATCATTAAAACAACACACACTTCAAACAATATCGCTGCAACCTTAAAAACTCAGCATGCTTAGCAGAAAAATGTTTTTTTTGGGCCTCTATAATGGTGAAAACAGCTTTTCAGACTATAATATATGGAACAATACTAACCTGATTCATAACTAAAAGACAGGAAATGCACTGGACTGTAAAACGATACTTCCCCAACTCACAAATAAAATGATATTGTCACAGCTTTAGGTCCCGTTTGAAAAGGAATTACAGTAAAGCACTGCATGCCAAGTTGATTGACTGGTCATAGAAGTCATACAGTTTTACAAATGCTGGTCTGCAGCAACTTTAGCAACAAATCGATTTTGTGCTTCATACACACACAAATGCAGCCTACTTAAGCAGCCTTGTAGAGTGACGAGACTTTCAACCAACGATTATCCACCTCACGGAAAGATGAGTAACTCAACACTTTTTTTCGTGCTAGTAGTTTCACCTAGAGCTCCAAGTTGTCACTCGTGGAACTAAGAAAAAAATTATGCAATGCTAGCATTCCACATGGCGTCTCCATAACTAATGAAAAAATTAGAGGGGGGAGATACCAGTACACATTTTATTTTTAATAATTTCAAAATACTTAATAGTAATTTAAAACCTTTCACACCGACTTGTGTTACATCTTACTGGCATTTTAAGAGTAATACTGTTGGGACTCTGTTTATTTCATCAGAGGGGTTGGCTATACTTTCAGTTAATAGTCTTTCTTGAGACTATTATTTGACATTAAGTGATCAGTCTTCTTTTGGCACAAAACACACACCTCAGTGGATAATGAACTAGCAAAACATTTTAACATGAATTTAAAATACAATCTGACAAAGTTAAACTTACACACCTTGTCACTCAAAAAATATAATGTTAAGTAATTTATTGTGAAGGCTAAATGATGAATGTAACTAGCATTTAATTGGCAACACAATAATTATGAATCATTTACTTCACAAATACAGTATCACATAACTTACAAAACTACATATATTTGCATTCATTTACAAGAGGCTACGCAACAAAAGCCACAATCTTAAAATTGTTAGTTCAGTTAACTTAAATCAATACAACTATAAAACGTAAGAATGTCACTTCACACAGGCACTCGCAAAGACTTAATATTTTACGTATGTGGATAAAGTATTTGCAAATAGATAGGCAATATTTTAACAATGCTGAGATATTTCACCCGAGTTACAAAAATGCTAAACACAACACCGGATCATATATGACCATAAATTAATATTTTGCATAAACCATTCTTTAAAAACAACCACAAAATTTATGACTGTTACGAGAAATATACCGAACAAAAAAACAATTATTTTCCTATGAGAATTCACATTTTCACAGCCACGTTGAAGCATTTCCTTCAAAAGATTATCCAATTTCTTGCCTTTCTACAGTACCTCGAAAAATTACAAAATTAAATTTTCTTCGGTTTTGACGCTCATTTCACAGCTGCACCATTCAAATATTTTTTTCCGACCAATCACACACTTACCTACCTAAACACAATCAATCTGTCGTGTGCCAAAACTAATACAACATAAACAAGATCACAGAAACGGAACTAACAAAAAAATGTACCAGATCGCTCACTTGTCTTCAGCACTAGCGATCCCAGTTGGCACTCACGAAAACTCAACATTGTGCATGTTTTTCCTATCCAAGTTACCCATACCCCCTCCCTCTTGCTTTCAACCAAAGGTACCCCAGTCAGGTGATCGCTTCTGTATCACAAAGGAGGAAATGTTTGTTGGAGGGAAAGCCTGCTCAGAGGTCATACGAGGTCCAGCGCTGAATACACAAGGGTTCTGTTGCACTTGGGGTTTGTCTAATCATGGTTACAAACCGAGCTAGTCAGCAGCTTCAACTGTAATTGATAGGTTGTAAGCAACGGCATTACACACTGGTTGTCATGAATTTGCCTTAAGGGTGTCCAAGTGGGGAAAAAATACCTATGTATGAAATAGTGTTAGTTTATAGACGTTACTTGGGAGGACAATTTCCTCTCAACAAAAAAAATTTGCTGGGCCAGTTTTCCCATAATGGCATTTTAAAGGCAAAATTGGCATATTTTTACTTCATATAAAACTTGAAAACCAGTAAACATAATGAAATTGGGAAATTGACAACAAAGCTACATGTCACTGTCTACGGCTTGAAGCATATAAAAACCCATTACAAATAAAATTTTTATTTCATTACAAATTGTTAATTTTTTTGTTTGCAATTTTTTTAATACAAAAATATTTTATAGTGGGTTTTTATATGTTTCAAGCCGTAGACTGTGACGTAGTTTTGATTTGATTTTTTTCAATTTCATTACGTTTACTGATTTTCAAGTTTTGCATAAAGCAAAAATATGCAAATTTTGACTTTGTAATGCCATTATGGGAAAACTGGCTAAGCTATTCTTTTTGTAAAAGGAAAATGTACTCTCGAGTAATGTATACAAAACTAACCCTATTTTATAAAAAAATAAAATTATGATTTTTTTCCCCACTTGAATGCCTTTAATCTGTGGACTGATGACTACACTCTTTATGAACTGCGGACAGATAGAGTTCTCCACACACTAGGTCCGAATGATCAAATCACAATCAAATGAACCAAAATATCATTCCCCACACCCTCATCATATACTCACAATTATATAAGTTCTGACAGCAAACCCCCCCGTCCCCATCTACCCAAGACATGGACAGCACTACTTACTTCTAGGCGGCATCCGTAGTACCAATTTGTCAACACTGTAGGTATACCTGATTCATCTGCTTTATTATAAAATTATAATTAATTTATATGTACATAGCGATATGACACTGGTTTACACGCTAAAGAAACGGTGAGAGACCTACAGTACAGATAAAACTTTGAAAGGCACAACAGTGTTTACGATACAAAAAATACTTAAAATGTTTGTCATGAAGTGAAAAATTCTCTGCCTAGATTGAACACACATAAGACAAAGGAGCATGAACTTACATGAAGAACAATACAGCACTGGATGAAATCATCGAAGTATATGGTCCCGCGGCCAAGTCTGTCGTACTTCCTAAGTAGAAGGTTAACAGTGTTGTCAGACAGCCGGTACCCAAACGAGGTTAGTGCTGTCTTTAGCTCCTGCCCATCTATGTTGCCAGAGTTATCACGGTCAAAGGATCGAAAGCAGTTCTGCCAGTCTGTCACGTACTTCCACAGTGACCCAAAATCTTCAAAATTTATTTTCCCAGCATTGTGCTTGTCAAACATTCCTGAAAAAAAAAAAATGCAATATACATTTTTTTATATACTGTAAAACAATGTACATGGTCTGCATTTCAATCACTGGACAGTTAACGCCGATTTCACTTTCATAAAACACCAATTTCATTTTCACAAAAAAAAAGTTTACAGGAACTATTCGAAACAATAAAATTTAACAAAATCTTTAAAAAAACATTTTGGTATCACTATAAATATTTTCAGACCAACTTTCATAAAGGACAAAGACACCATTCAACAACATTTCTTATTGAAAGTATAGTGGGAAAAGTGTAGTTCCTGAAGTAGGGGAACCCATTGAGAGGTAAACAATGCCATGTGTAACAACGCAGTCACAAATGATAAAGTTTCTCAATTAAAGCCTGTTATCATCAAGTTAACTTTCCAGGCACTGAAGTTTAAGCAAGCTGTAAAGACAACCATCAGTAAGCCTACAAGAGAAAGATGGCAGGAAGGAGCAAGACAGCCCAACAAAAATTGTTATTAATTAATATTTAAAAATTTTTAAGCTGCGTTCAGCAATCCATTATTTATTATCATTTATAAAATTACATATTACTTGCAGCAAAAGATAATTTTTTTTCTCAAATATTATCTATACTTTATTCTTTACTTGCGTTTATCTCAATCCAAAGTCTAGAAAAATTGCCACGTTTGGCAATATCAGAATTGAATGTAATATCAGGAAAATCACTATAACCAAGAAACTTGAACTTTTTCATATAGACACTGCTCTGCAATATGATCACCTCAAAATGAAATATACACTCACTTTAGAATATTCAATATTGTTTTGGTGTTATCCAATGTTATCAGAAAATGTTTTGCTCTAATGGTTCGCACTGCCAATGTTATTGTGTGGTTAACACAACTTTCTCCGTAGTTCATTCATTACTATTAAGCCTTCAAAGTAAGGGACGTACGTCTATTTTGAGAACTTCCACACACCCAATAATCTTCATAGGTTATGGTCCCAATTAGCCTAATGCATTTACTCAGTAAAATAGTGTAGAATATTTTGGGAGTTTTAAATAACTGGTAATCTACAAGAACATTCGTAAGTATCAACTGTCTTGGGAAGTGATCAATATGGCAGTAACATCACAACTGTATGTTGAGCTGGACTAGCTCACCCTCATTATGTTTCACCATGTGTTCCTGACCATATTCGTTCTGAGAAGATTTGAACTGTGCGCCTACGAGCCTGCGCCAATGAACTCGCTAGTCCCCCTCTTCTTTTCCGACGTCATTTGTTCGAATATCTTCGGGCGGCCTCTGCCGTCTTCGTGCCATCCCACCCCTTTCCCCTTCCCCTCCCGGCCGGCTAGTCCGTGCCGCTTGCCTCCGGGCACTCTGCCTCCGCTTCTCGACCAGCATGGTTCAAGGGATCAACTCGTGGCCGACGCGGCACCCGTGACTTCTGGTAATGTTCTGTATGTATTGCTTTGATTCTTAGTTTCTCTTAATTCTATAGCTTTCGTATTCTGTCTCTGCTTTTAAGTAATTAATCCGTTTTCGTTATGTGGTGCCATTTCGGCCGCGAGCTGACCATGTATGTTATACAAATTGTTAATAATGCCATTTAATTCTGGATCGCCGATTTGTAAGGAATGATAACGTGTAATTTCCGCTCAATAAACCTAGCAGTTATTTGTATTTTCTGACTTTAATTCAGTATTGCTTGAGACTATTTTACCTTGTCCCAGTGTGTGTATTACGTCACCTTTTGGGTTAGTAGTGGTGTGGTAGGAAGAGTGTGCCTTGGCATGAGATATGTGTTTCTCGTCTTACACTCACAGCAGTCGTTATTTAATATTGTGCTGACAGTGTAAGACACGGGCACAGTATGCTGCAATAGACAGCATAAAATTTTTCAGAGTGTAAACTTAGAGTAGTGTTTATTGGGCGAGAATCAGTGTAAAGAAATTTTGGAAGGCAATATTGCAGATACATGCACGAACACAACATAAGCAAGATTTACTTGCTAAGGATGCAAAACCTCAACCAGATATTCTGCAGTGTATAACTAATAGGCATATTGAATATGTGAAAAATTCCAAATCTGCTTATGAAAAGAAGAAGAGCTTGAAAATATTTTTGAGCAGAAAAGTATCTCAAAATTGTATTGTGGTGGACAGTTATTGTGTTAAAAGTAGAAAACTAGAACAGATTTAGAAGAAACGGTCATCACAAGTGTATCATCTCGTATTAATTATGCCATAGTCATACAACACAACAGTAACAACTTTACAAACAACCAGCGACACGATAACTACGGATTTTGTCAACAGCATGCTGAACTCAAGATAATGCAATGAACAAAACATTTGTTTAAAATTAAAGCGATAGGGCACTTCATTTCAAGTTGCCCTAAATGGAACTCAGTTCCAACAAGAGGATATAGACTCATCAAGAAAGGATTTGGACAAGGTAGGCCTAATGATAGTGGACCCAAATGTCATACCTAATGTCGAGTCATATTTCATTTGGTCCTGTTTCTATTGAAGTGAACTATTTAACTGTAGACTCTGGTGCAATAGAACACCTAGTATAAAATTTACTACAGAAATAAATGAAAACTTGGTGAAACAATCCAGTCTCCTGTAACCAATAATGTAGCAAAAGGTTATCTTTTATAAATAACCAAAACAAAGTAATTCATCTGAGATGTGGAGATAAAAATGTGACAACAAATGCTCTTAATTACAGATGGTTTATCTTGCAACTTACTGCAGTTTCGAAATTAAACTGCAAAGGAAACACAATTTTCACCAAAAGTTGTGCTACAATAGTAAAAATTATTTTTGAGTGGAATGTGGTGTATAAGAGAAACTTTTTGTGGAAAGTTTTGAGTTTGCACAACAAAACTGCAACCTTATGCTCAGTGCTTAGTAGTGACTTATAGTACAAAAGGCATGTCCCTTTACACAAAGACACTGGCCAACCATACAATGATAAAAAGGCCAGCATTTGTTCACAAGGTAAAATGAACATATCCTAATTGATTTCTCATGAGAAGCCTTAGAAAGAAAAAAAAAAAAAGAACAAAAAAAAGAACATTGGAGACCTTGAACATTCTGATGTCTGGCCCAATTAATCCCCAACGAAACAAGGAGAAAGATCAAACATCATTGAAGGCTATTCACATGCATTGTGAAGTTAAAATCCAAAGATGAGGCATCCCAAAATCTCATGGACTTCATAATGCTGATAAGATTCAGTCAAAATCAAGAGAGTATATTGCAATAATGGTGAAGCGTTCAATTCTCACAGTTTCAAAAACTACTGTAAGAATAATGGAATTGTGTTGTGTCTTGTGGGTTATAATTGTGGTAGGTATAGGTGATTCGGAATAAAGTGAGCACTCAAAAAAGCCCTGATTAATTTATATTTTTTGCCAGTTTATATCTTTCCGCTGCATGTAAACATCAACATTTCCACGTGCTATTATTTACATAGGCTTGTACAATGTTGACATTCACGTTACACTGCTCCGATAAATGTTATCTATAATATGTACTCGTTAAATACACGGGTGTTGAATATGTGCTATACTCAGTAGTAATCATAGTTATAAATACCTGCGAGTAAACATCTTATAACACTGGTTTCTCTGTGTCTACTCTAACGACGCTATAAGGTCCTGCTACATAGAGACGGTGAGATTGTCGCTGTCGTATTGTTGTCGGGTCGGCGTCGTTCATCTCCTTGCTGCGTGCTACAATGAGAGTCGTTGTTTGCTGGTGAGTTTAGTTCCCGCAATACAGAACAGATGGCAGCTCAATCGCCAGTCGTGATTTTCTTTTTCTATTTGTATAAATTTGTTGCAAATGCGCAGTAAATATGTTTTAATTAAGTTCAATACAAATCGTAGTTGACGTGAATAAAAAAAATTTACTTTAAATTGGCTCGTAATTTTTGTGGCGCACATATATGGCTAATCAAAAAACTGTGGTGGCCATCTTGATTGCGAGTCGGTGGATTGTCGGCGAGTTGTCGGTGGAAGATAAAAGTTGGCCAACTCCACCGTCCTCAACAACAACACGACAACGACTCTGACGTCATGGTCACATTCTACAATCAGACGACAGAATGGCAACGACTGGGCACCGACCGACGACTCACCATCTCTATGTAGCAGGGCCTTTACCGTTACGAATCTCGTAAATGTGTGCAGAGTACATTCTAACGTTTAAACTAAAACCGCCACTAAAAACACACACGACACATGCAACTCAAGAATACAAATTCCGTTCAGCATACTGCCAACGAACGACGACGCACGTAAAGAGAAACAATAAATAATGTATGTTCTCAATGTGTGAAACAGGGGGAAAAAATGCTGTTTCTATTTCCAGACAGGATACTCAGGCTGGCGATCATAAAACAAAACAACTTACAATACTAATTACTTCCACATAATTTACCAATGATATTCATAAACAGTCACTCTTCTACTACTTTTGAATGTGTTTATCAGATACCAATATTCATTACACAACGGACAAACAAACTGAATGACGCAATTCGCTTCCAAGCGAAGCTTGGCGAAAACCTACCTCTGATACCATCTGTCGGTGGAACTTTAAACTACCTCTGTGGCGCGAAGCAATAGCGGCATCTGCCAACGACAATCGGCTCGGTTGCGTCGCTTTGTGCTTTCGCTAATTAAATAAAATTATACAGTCAGTTGGTATGTCAATAAGAACTTAAATAAACATTTTAAAGTATATTAAGTACAGAGAGGTCGTTTGCATTTGATAGTGTATCACTAATGCTGTATTCAAATAAGAAAATACACGGAACTACATGCTATTATTCGC
Organism: Medauroidea extradentata; assembly: GCA_003012365.1. NCBI lineage: Eukaryota > Metazoa > Arthropoda > Insecta > Phasmatodea > Phasmatidae > Medauroidea > Medauroidea extradentata. Next base: position 25,993 of record PNEQ01084241.1, on the reverse strand, counting down.
TACCAACCATACAAACAATAATGTAACTGTTGTTAATGTTGACTTATATGCAATAACGGCTAGTGATTTTTTTCAATGGTTAAATCTTTAGTGCTCACTTTATTCCGAATGACCTATATGAGGTTATGAGAACTACAAGAAGATAAGCTGTTCTATCCAGAGATATGAATTATGATGATAATATGAGTTGCAAGACAGAATTCAATTACCCACGTAGAATTAAGAGAATCCACAATACTACTACTCAGAAAAATTGAAGAAAATAAACTGAACAAAATATCCCGAAAACCAGCTTTGATACAATGAGTAAAGATACCAGTGACCAAAATTCTAATGGTTTTGATGAACAAAGTGAACAACTAGATAAAAAATCAAAAAGAACAACGAATAAACATGATAAATTAAATGACTATGAGATATATAGACCTACAGAAAACTGTTTATGTGCTCGTGAACCAGCAGACTTTAAAGAAGCTATGTAAAAGGTGTAAGCTGGAAAGAAGCTAAACAAAATTAAATCCATACCTTCAAGGGACACAGAAAGTTAAGATATCAGCTACTGTACTTTATCTTGAGGAAAAAATGGCACAGATAAGAAACAGGTTTTTAAAATTAAGCACGATGGTGCTGAAAAGGCAAAACTTGTGGCACAATGTTTCCCAGGAATAATCTTCCTATAATGTATACGTACATGTATCCAGAATATCCAAACTGCATTTATTTATATCCTTTGCTCTTTTACAAGAATGGCACATATAGCAACTGGATATTCCGAAAGCATTCTTAACTTAAATCCACAGTACTGATTTAAACATTAGAACCCCTCAAGGAGACAGTAACAGGCCAGGAAAAGTGTTCAAACTCAGAAGGAAGCCTTCATGGATCGATAACTGATCCTCACAAGAGGAATAAAACGTTTCACAAAGTTTATGAAGATGGTCAAAATGAAGAGACCCAATAGTGACTTCTGCCCACACTTGAGAATGATTAGTTGTCTGGGGTCATAATACACTATTCACAGGGAACTTAGAAAAAATTGAATCACTGCATACATAATTCAATGCTACATACCTCGGGCAGGTCTAGTGCAAAGTAACTTGGCACTCTAAGCGAAAAACCTAAAATCTCCTCCCCCACATATTATTTCTGCTGTCAATTGTTGTGCCACACTGCTCCCAGCTTCTTGGTGCCCTCGGCAGTTGCCTAGTTCGCCTATAAGGTTGCGCTGGCCCCAATCTCGAGGAACTAAACGGCTTCGTTTGGAAGAATATAAGAAAAGATGGAAACCAAATAAGAACTTCTCAATCTAAATTCATTGATAAGTTATTAGCTAAACCCAAGATACTACTGTACTGCCATCACTTCAATGGAGAATATTTTTTCCAGTAAATTGAAATGAAACAGTGAATGAAAATCTTCCGCACAGATAACTGGTAGTATAGTGTAGTGAACTAATTTAATATAAACGTATGTCTGTAAGTCTGAATTTCAAAAACAATATTTTAATTTTAACTATGGCATTGCTCAAAGATACCGGATACAAAACATTTCTCAGGTTTAATAAATGAGCAAAGTAACAATTTGTGTAAAATACCAATAATCAGCTTTATATAAAATTTAAAATGGTGTCAATTCCATGCCATAAACAGCAGCACGACTTTATTACTACAAGCATAAGATATTTAAGATTAATACTCAATGTTACTCTTGATTGTTTTCTTTAATACATATAAAGTATTTACACCTGACATTCAAACTTCTGATTTATCATTAAAACCGTCACATTTAAAAAACTAGCTTTTTAATTTATCAACTAAATTCATAAAGTTCAGTTGTACCTATCGCATATTAAGGTCGTAAAACAATAGTGTTACAAAACTGATCAAACAGAAAACCGCAAGATTTTAATGTATATGATTTATAAAAATGGTTGTATAAAGCAAATCTAATTAATTTAACATTGTATAAGCCACATCCTTTAATACTTTGTGATGATGTGATCATTTAGTTATTTTATTTACAATTTCAACACATTGTTACAGATGAAAAATCTTAAGATTAATTTTTTTCTTTGTTACAAAGTTCAAAACGTTTTCTTTAACAATGCTAGTACAATAATACAATTGAAAGCATCATGATGGGCTGAATCCTAGTAGAAAACTACCAACCATGGCAAAAAAATTACCTCCAAAGCAGAACTTATTTTAGATACAATTTTTTATTCACCTTAAATAATATCAAATTTTAGATACAAAGTATTGCATTTGCACCGATGGTACAACATATAAAGACTTAATAAGTAGAACTAAAAAGGCAGCGTCACCTCTTTTGTCAACAATATTAATTTTCGAAGTATGTGACAACAAGCAATGTTTCTTTATAGAAACATTACATTGAACAATTAGGTGTGTATTATTCAATGTAACCGGTACTGGGAATTGTTTATTATTTATTATTTGGTGAGAGGGAATTTATATCTTAAAACTTAAATTAGCTTAATTAATTCATAGTTACGCATTAATTTTTCGAATATAATGTACATAATGAAAGGTAAAGTAATTAGCTACGTCCCTACTAAAATATTTTAAATTAAATCTTGCCAAATTTTTAATCAAGATGGAACTAAGAAAATTTCATCATAATAAGTGACATGCTCTTAAGACTCAGTTCCAGTTGCCATATTGTATTCTTATATTTTTCACTTTTATGAAATTCTGAAAAACAAAATGTGGAATTTGCAACTATACCACAAATTCTGTACACCTTGCAGTACAGTACCAGTATGGCAGTTGAACATTGAACATCTATTTAGCCCATAATCAGTCCAGCAAATTAAGACAATAAACAAAACTGTTTTGATTGTGGCCTAAATACACCTTGAAAGTTCAACTGCTACGCTTGTAATATAACACAAGGTAAACAGAAGTTGCTGTAAACTGTAGTTGCAAATTTCACATTTTTATTCGCCGAATTTCATACAAGCAAAAAATAAAATAATCCAACATTGCAACTGATGCAGAGTCTTAAGAGTGCATGGTATATAATTCAGCGCTAAAAGCATCAGTTCAGAATTGTAGGTTTCTCAAAGCTGATTTTCAAACATCAATAAACAGCAATCCTGGACAATAGTTTTTGCCAACTTTCTAAGCAAATATTTTTCTAGATAAACATATATCTGAAGAACAATCTCTGATGCAGTAATCTCATACATTTAATTGCGGTGCAAGAAATCACGCTTAACAAATAGATCATTTAAACGTTAGCTCATAAAGCTGTCAAATATAATTATCAAGGATTGCTGTTCAGTAGTTTTTCTATATTGACTTTCAAAAAGTGTAGATCTTGATTGAAGAATTCAGCGCTTATTTATCTACCACGCACTCTTAAAATTTTTTCTATCGTGTTGAATAACATCTAACAGTATAAAATTAAATTTTTACTGCTGTTGTGTACGTTTCTATTTTAAGCGATGGGAAAATAATTTTAAGTTCTACTGCTTAGGTCTTAATGATTTTGTATTTTATTGTGTAAACCCCTTTAACCTTATTGAAATACTTATTACACTAATTTCAAACTTAAAGTACATCAATCACAGAAATAACAAAGTAAAGACTAAACTCCTTTTAAAAAGTTTTACTTCTCTGAGAGTAATTCACTCACAAAATTATTACACACGAAAGTTCATGGTTTGTCAAGCTTGCTTACATTAAGTAGTCAATTTGTGAATTGAAAAATTAGAAAAGCATGATTTATGACCAAGGTCACCACCCTACTTCATGTTCCAGTGTGTAGATAGTTATAGTAGATTCATTGTGACAGATATTTAATGAGTCACTATATATATATATATATATATATATATATATATATATATATATATATATATATATATATATTATATATATATATATATATATATATATATATATATACACATACATATATATATATATATATATATATACACATACATATATATATTTGTGTGTGTGTGTGTGCGTGCATGCATGCATGCATGTGTGTGCGTGCATGCATGTGTGTGCGCGTACGTTCTAATGCAGTAATATAAATATTGCCCCCAAAATGTCACAAAAATAAATTATCAATTACTGAAAATTGAGGCCATTTTGACACAATTTCTCACCCAATCATTTTCAACAACAGTATCATAAAAACTGAAAAATATATTGTTAAAAATTAAGAAGTACAAATTGTTGTAAAATAAAAAAAGGCTCACAGATGTCACTAAACAGTAACACAAATTTTTTTTATCACAAAATGCAGTGACGTCATTATCTATACGCCGCTTCCTGCTTCGACCAGACTAGCAACAAAACTAGTTGTAGAAATAACATACAGAATGTGTCTCAAAGCAGTATTTGTAATGAATAAACAAGACAAATATGCGTAAGTTATTCTAATAATGGATTAATTGATCAAGGGGATCCACACGGATCCACATTAGGACCACTATTATACTTTATATAACTGTATTAATAATTAGGTAGATATTACAAGCAATAATAAATCTTATATATTATAATTCACCGATGACACAACAGCTATATATAATGCAAAACCTTTACGATCTTAAAGCTAATTTTAAAAATGTATATAACAAATCAATAAATTGGTTTAAAATAATTAATCTATCACTTAATACAGGTAAAACATTTTTGCTAAAATTTCTTACAAAAAATCAGACAGATTATAAACTAAGAACTGATGATAGTAATGAGTATAATAAGAATGAAATGAAATTCACTAAATTTTTGGGCTTATGTATTGATTGTTACCTTAGTGTAAAAATACATATTAATAGTATAATAACTAAATTGAGTTCAGTATGTTTTTCTCTGTATCATATGTCTTATATATTGAATATAACTGCATTAAAGAAAATATATATTGCCTATTTTCATTCTCTTATGTCTTATAGAATTCTACAATGGGCTCATTCTTCAAAAAGTATTGAAGTCTTCAGGTTTAAAAAAAAGAAGTGATTAGAAGTATAATAATGGTTAGAAAAACTGATTCTGCTCGTCCCCTTTTTAAAAAATTAGGCATTTTAACATTAACTAATCAATATTTATTTACTTTAATGAAATATATTGTCAATAATCCACAGGAATTTGAAACAAATAACATGATACATACGTATAATACAAGAAATAAAGATGATTTACATTTACATACCAGTAAACTTATTGTAGTGCATAATGGAGTACATCATGCTGGTGTCAAATACAGTATTTTAATAAAATTACCTAATGAATTAAAGTGTATTAGTAAAAATAATCCAATTTTTTTTGTAATCTTAAAAAATATTTTATGGAAAATACATTTTACACTATTAAAGAGTTTATGCAAATGTAATGGAACTAATATTACCCTATTTGTTATATTTATATTATATTGTATCTTCTACTGTTAAAAATATTTATAAACATGTTATGATTTACTTGATACTGATGTGTGTATGTAATATATACTGTATACTTGTTCATTTTATTTTAATAATGACAACTTCTATATCCCTGGGTATGCCCAGTATGGGATCAAATGGAATGATAAATGATAAATAAATAAATGCATTGTATTATATGTATTACTATTATGTGAGGTACAGTATATTACACAGACTGACAAAAATTTGACGTAAGACCACACGTCAGTACGCCAAAACATTTAGGAAATACTGTAATAAAATAGTACTCTGCGGGAGTGGTTGAAACAAGAGTGTAATGCTAATGCTGTTGATTCCTGTTATAATTTACATAATCCCCTTTCATCCATTAATTTTAAACTTCAGTTCTGGCCAATCTATATGACATGTGACAACACTTTCTATCAGGACTTAGTTGGCTAATAATTTCTAAATAGTCCATGCCAAATTACGATGCTGAAATTTTGATATATACGCCATTAATCGTTGATCATACAACCCATAAATCAAGACCAATTGTGTTCTGTTGCTTAGCTGGAAGTAATTTTACAATCTCACAATTGTAGTTCTCTGTGGTGGTGATCGCTGGAGCAGGATTTCGGGCCTCACCCATCGCTAAACAGCCAATGATAGCCGACATCTTCCCTTTTTGTGTCATGGTCCTGTGTACTACTCAAGTCCTTTCAGCTCCTGCATCGGAGAAACTACGGGTGTCTAATTAAAAAATAACTACACAGCAGCACGGGTCTAGGCCCTTTTCTTTGTAAACGCAGATTTGAGACACATCTTTGCCACATGACAAACTGGATGAGAGTTGAAAACTATACGTTATAAAGGTCTCAGCATCTAAGAATCGTACTCGACAAATGCGTGTCCGCTCTCCTAAATGTCCTGAAGCAAACTGGCTTCATTTCCTTTAAAAAAGTTCCTTCCAGCATACAAATTTAATTATTAAATGTATTCAACAAATCAAAGTTCAGGATTAAATTTAAAAGACACACACACAGTGCAGTAGCCATGGTAACGCCCCAAACAAGCATAGAGTAAGGAACTGTAAGTAAATAAACAAGCTGGACTTGCTTGAAATCAAAATATTAAATACCCAATTCAGATATAATTTTAAAGATTAACATGCATCAATAAATTATATCTCATAAAATAAATCATTTCTGGTAACAGAAAATACTAACCAAATCAATGCAATTGAAGCTGGAATTCATGGACTGTAAATTGTACATAAATAAATATTTAAATGAAAACCAATATACTGAACTTAATTATGGTAGTGCACAGTACAATGTAATTATATCTCCATAAACACACAGAAAGTAAGGTTCAGTATTTGACATTAGGTTCTTAACCAAAATGTAGTACTGGTAGGTATAATCTGTGATTGGATCTACTCAGTCTTTGAATGTTTAAAAGTTATTTCCAAATGTATGGAATCTCCAAGTATTGTATGTTGGCAGCCTATTTTTAAAAATGTAGCAAAATCTGCAGAAGTGTTATATTTCAGTCGCCGATCTGGCAGACCTGTATTTTTAGTCCAAGTTCGGATTGTGCAAAATATCCTTTTGTACTGGTACAATATACGTATACGGCACTGCAATTGCATTAGTACGTAATGTATACCATTCGAAAAAAAAAACTGAATTCAGAACCTCCTAATTTTTTGAAGTCAGTTAAAAATGCACGAGTTTACCTGTGAAAATTTCCATAGCAATAAGAGATTGCAAAGTGAAAGTTCTCTGAGACACATAACCACTGCTTTTTGCATTAATTGAGAGTTTACTAAATACAAATACATTTTAAACATTAAAAATGTACAGGCCCATGTTCCGAAGGCCTAAATAATTAATACTTATTTCATACCTACCTCTATTACGATCTAGTGACATTTCTAATTGATAAATTCTTTCAGACTACTTATACAACAAAAATTCTATATTCCGACATTGTCTTCTTCAACATGCACTCAAGCGCCTTACAATAAATTTTCTTTTATGTTTACACGTGAGGGCCCATGTTTGTGTAATTTTTTCATACTCTTCATCAGCTGACTCTCTACCCTGTTCCTGAGCAGGATAAATCTGAGTACATCCGGTGAAGAGTTTGAGTTGAATATTTATTGATTTTGAACGAAGGCAGACTGTACTCGCGAAAGGTTTTTGAACGGTTTTATAGTACTCTGAGTAGATTAAGGTTCTGTAAGCACTTTTGATAGCATAACTCTGCTGCTATCACAATTTTCAAACCTAATAAGGAGGTTTTAAATTATCGGGGACATACATTAGTAATACATTTTGGGGCACTTTTTAAGTGACAATTGATGAAAATAATAAGTACGTATGTTACCTATCATAAGACGAACTGTCTCGGGATTGAACGGAGTCCACGTTCCATTTGACAGAGCTTGCTGCAGCTCATCAACTGAGATGTATCCGCTACGATCTCTGTCAACCCTACAAAAAAAGAAAAAAGAGACAGCTTACAAACTATGCACAAATGTATGCCAAATAGTGATTAAGGCACAAGTTCTGTAAGCATAGGAATGCAAACAGGCCCTACCGTAATACATATTTTTTAAAAATTAACTACTTGAAATTATCCGTACGGTGTAGCAGATATAAAATGTGTTCACAAGAGTAGAAAAAACAAAAACAAGTACTACAATTTTTCACGCATGCACAATAATGCCATCCAACTAGCCCAACCCGAAACCATGCAGTACACGTACAAACACATTACAAGGAGTCATTTAACATGTACAAAACCTAATGTAGGCCTATATAATATTCCCAAATTTCTAAAGAAGCTTCATCAAATGCAAGATAATATTTTACAAACACTTCTACACAACACTTACTGTTGAAATGGACACACCCTGTCCTCTGCTGGCTGCTAGCTATGTTAAGTGCAATTAAACTTAGTTAACATTTTTTTTTAAGTATTCTTGACCCACCCTTTAAGTATTCTACTTAACATATCTTGTATGTCTACTAGGGGCACTACATAACCTCCCAAGCTCTTTAGGCGGGTTTTAAATTGTAATTCCCTTCATTGCAGTATAATATCAGCCTGTTGCAGGAAAGTGTGGTTTCAACTTGATAAGTACCACAATGAATGAGTAATTACAAGGATGAAAATGATAGAAATAAAAACTGCCACACCTCAACCATTAAGCAAACTCCACAGAGATGCCGTCCCCAAGAGGACACGTACACAGCCGAGATCTTATACCCGCTACAAAATGTTTTAATGCTGTGTCCAATAAAACATCAATTAGATAAAGAAAATATTCAACAGTTGATACTACTGAGCAACACAAACCTACAAGCTTACATACACCTCCACCAGTGCTGAATGCTCTATGCATCCTTGTGTAGATCAATAAAATTACACTGACCTAGCATACATCAATCCTAAATGGTAACTCAAAGTGTAGTACGTTCAAAGTATGCGCACAGTCATATACATGCATGCCCAGGACCAGATTTACCACTAGGTGCAACATTCACAAGGACACACTTTTATCAAGGAGAACAAGTGAAGAATTTCCCACCAATAATTTTAAAAGTTCCAATATGGTGACGAGTAAAAAAAATTTTTAATGGGTTTACTTTTGCATTGACTTATGCTGTCTCTTATTAATTTTACTTGCTCTATGGCCAATCAAGCTATTTACATTCAAATAACTGTGTTACAATTATGCTGAATAAACTATTATTATTATTATTATGCATAGCGAGAGGGCAGAGCATAGTAATTTTAAGGCCATGCTCTCTAGTATCTACTTTTTAGCTATATTAATTTTTTGCATTTATACGAGAGCAGATACCAAAAATTTGTCTGGCAGTTTTGTTTAAAATCGTCTTCTCCATATTGGCCTATTTTTTTCAAGGCATTAAATACTATGGCTTTTGCAAAAACCATTTCAAACAAAACTATAGTACAAGACAGATTTTTGATATCTGCTCTCGTTTAAGTTAAAAAATAATAATCATCGCAAAAACAGTAGAAAATAAACAGCATGGCCTTAAATAACGTGGTGCTGAAAACGGGGAAAGGACACCAACTGTTAAGGAAGGATGGAAAACAGAGACTGACGGGCCTAGGGTGCCCAGGAGCTTAAATCCGGGCCTGTGCATGACAGTGTTTGTTTAAATTACAATGTCCCTATGAGGTTCAGCTTGGTTTATAACATCTTAACACAGACAACAGCACACAGTCTGACAGAAAACTGCACACCATGAAGACAGAATGCTGAACCATGACATGTACAGAGTAGATGTTCAAGTGCAAGCTATATCGATCACACAGATAGTACACATACAGTTCCAAAACATTAAGCTGTCATTCAAGGCAAGATCACATGCTGCATGAAAGTAATATGTTGGTTATCACTTAATTTGAGGATGAACAAGGCCACATTAAAACACCAGCATACACAATTCTGTCTAATGGATGAGTATTCATACTGACATTGATATTTTTATTTATTTTCATCTATGTTTTAATTTCTTTTGGCCTTTGTTTTACCGAGTTATTTAAACAAGATTAATAGTTTTGGATAATTGTTTGGCATTTTAGTTTTTCTTCACATTTAGGTATTAGAAATGGTACTTCTAGAAGATTCTGGATTGTCTAGAAGTTGTTAGGAGTACTGGACTAAGTCAGGAAGCAGATTTTTTTTATTCTGTTTAGTGAGAATAGCCACAGCCGAATAACACAATATCCAGACTGTATGAGACAAGGTGGCATGACTGCAATCCTGTAGGGAAAAGTAGAAGGTATTCCTTGGTCACACCAGCCAAGCCATCAAAGAGGCAAGTCGTGGCGAGAATTTGTCCAAGTGAACATGTGAAAATGTGCCAATTCAGCCTGCGCCGGCAACACTCGTGGCTTCTTCTCAACTTATTTTCAGATTTAATCAACCTTTAAATTCATGTGTACGTAAATTCAGAAGGTGGTGGGGGGGGATCCCTGCCTTCAGAATTTTGTAGCTGAGAGCAATCGTTATGCAAACTTTTCCAGAACTTAATGATACTATATAGGGAAGTAAAATCTATTGTGGAAAGTTGTGGCAAGAACGTGGTTTGTTTGTAAACTTTCATCAATATCAATAAAAGTTAACTAAATTAAAATTACTTCATGCCCTGTTTCCCTAAACATCCTAAAAATATTAAAATTATCTTCAAGTGACATGCCCTATCACCCAGTGTGTGAGATAGGAAGTGTTAACTGTCGTGCTCCGTATGAAGTCTACTGTCGTGGTATATCATAATGGATAGAACATTCGCTGTCAATGAGTGGCTGAAACAATCATTCCTGTTTATAGCTGAAGGGAAAGAACACTCAAGAGAAGTCCTGCAGTGCTACATTCTTCGCTTCATCAACTGTCATTCCTGAACGTCATGAAATAGGCCCTAACATCTATGGACATGGTGCGCTGCTAACTTTTTATTTAAAAAAATAAAATATACATACAATGTGAATATCGTGCAAAAATTTTAATTCTCGTGTTCTAGTTTGGATATGAGATACAGACATAACAAGGAACTGCAAAAAATGTATTTTTTCATCAGCGATATTGCTGAAAGTATTTTTACCACATGCCTAAATGAGATTGAAAATAAATTTATTTGGTTCAGCAACACAAAGAAAAGTAAACGTACCTTAAATTAGGAAACAATCTTTGTCTTCCTTTCCGAAGGAAAAAGGTAGGCTTACCTTCCGTTTCGTGTGTGTTTCCGTGAATGTGTGTGTCCATCTCCCTAAAAACTTTTGAACCAGAGGACCAACTAATTTCATCAAACTTTGTACATATATAGTACATACTTAGTAACCTGACTTGAGTTTTATATAGCTTGTTTATGCGCTGTTCTCATTTTCAAAATGGTTGCCATTTTAACTTTTTTCTATAAAGCAAGATATCTAAGAAACCATATTTTAGAATGTCACCAAACTTGGTACATAGTGTACAGAACCTAGTAAGATGAGTTAACTTTTATCCCTTTTGTTCATTCAGTATACACAGTTTCAAAATGGTGACCATTTTCTATATTTGTAGCATAGTATGGCATCTGAGGTAATATTTATTTTAGAATTTCATCAAACTTGGTTCACACATACTACATACAAGGCTGATTTTACTTTAATGTATTTCGATCATACTATCATCGTGTTTTCAAAATGGTGGCCATTTTTATATTTTTAGCATAGTAGGCTTTACATATACACACACACGCAAGGTGTCCAGAAACAAACGTATAACAAACGCACAACGAAAATCCTGGGCTAAATTGAAGTCTAAAATGTTAGTGGCCAAATGTTGTACAATAACATTTTATTTGCATAATGTGGCAACATAGCACAACTTAGACCCCTCTTGTGCTCCACAGATATCTTACTTATAATACTACTATTGCCTTATCTGTATACTATGAGCATTGGTTAAAATCCCAAACAGTTCAAACATGATTACATGTTTACTTGACATAACATATATAAAATAATGTTTCGACATGGAGTACAAGAGGATACTTTCTCCGTGCAGTGTTTCCATATTGTGCATGTAAGATGTTGTCGTAACAACATTTTGCCACTTACATTTTCGTCTCCTATTTAACCCATGTTTCATGTGGTGTGCTTATTTTGTGTTTGATTCTGGACAACTTGTGTGTGCGAGAGTGCGCACACGTGTGCATGTGAAACTATTACACTTCAAAATAGTAGACAAAAACACATGACACAAAAATTCAAAACATTACATATCATCAACAACATTAAACCAAAAACAACAAAAACAATAACCCTAGTTACTGTTAGTAAACATTTCCTACATATTTATCCTGCATTTCAAACAAAAATATCTGAAAACTCTTTTTTTAAACAATGAAAACACGTCATTTATTAATACAGAACTTTATTTTATCATTACTTTTCATTCATTTACTAAAACTAGTTATTTAATAACTATTTTCCAAACGTTAACAACTTTAGGGGCTAACAGTAAAACAAAATAATTTAAATTATTAAACACATATCTATTCAAACACCTTTTTCTTTCTTAGGGAGGCCACAGTGGTCGAGGGGTTAGACTTCATGCACCCCACCAAGGAGTTTTGGATTCGATTCCTGACGAGGTCTGTCCCAGGATTTTTGCATGTGGGAATCATGCCGGACGATGATGCTGGTCGGTGGGTGTACTTGGGGATCTCCCGTTTCTCCAACTCCATTCCGGTGCTGCTCCAAACTTGAATCGTGTCGCCCCTCACCGGCGCTAAAGACTTGGTGTTAAGCGCTAACCAAAATCTCTTCAGTTCACTTCTTTCTTAGTGCTATCATTTTACTCTGTTCAACTGAATCCTTTCCTTACCTTTCCTCAGCACTAACCACCACACTCCTATTCACATATACAACCTGCTGCTTTATCATGCTTCAATATTCCTTCTGTAATACTACACAACTGCATGAACCCATCCTCCAAACTCATCCCATTCAACCACACTTCCCATTCTCTTTTATTTATTTATTTATTTATCTTTGCCACCTGTTTATCCCAATTTGAGTAGATAAAACTACTCGGGGATGTAGGTGTTGTCAACTGTATACACACACATATTACAATTATAATCAAATTAACAAAGAGTAAGTCATATGACAATGAGAATAATAGTTAAACATGGATAAAATATGAGACAAACACATGATAACATAATCAGTCATTCAAGTATTCATTGACAGAATAATAGTTCTTTTCTATTAAAAATTTTTTAAATTTATTTTCTATATTTATCGGACACACACTATATGCATTTTTAATATCAGAAGGCAACTTATTGAAAATTTTTATTGACATATAGTTTAAATTTTTTTGATAAACGGTTAAATTAGAAACCGGATAATGCATATTACTACAATTTCTAGTATTATGATTGTATAATTCCAAATTAGTAGCTTTTTTAAAGCTAATCC
>PNEQ01084241.1:0-12470 GCA_003012365.1 Medauroidea extradentata | reverse complement strand
TACATTATACTTAAATCTTAGGCCAACCATATAACATCTCCTTGCAACTAATCCAAGCAGTTTCATTTAGCCTATGAAACAATGGTACTAAAATAGTTGGTAGTAATAAAATAAACTCCTATACAGAATCTTTATACAAATAACAGCGAAACCTTGGTATTTAACTGTCAAAATAAATACTGTATTAAGTTATGCCTACTACAGTTTTAATGCCCTATTGTTTATCAAAAATCACAGTTAACAATTTTTTAACTGCATTTTAACTAATGTTGTATTAATAAGATATTTTATACAGACCCTACCTACTAAGTGAAGATTTTTGTTAATCAGTTTAACGGGTTCTACCAAATTTAATGCTAATTATTAGTTACAACTAAAAATTTTGCACAGCGCATTTCAGAAAAAATTTTGTTGCAACACTATTTTTTATATTAACAAAACTTTGTAAGAAATATAGCCTATATTTCAGAGCATAAGAACATTAATTTTTATCTAAAAAAAAAATTGAGTAAAATATAGATTACATGATCAATTATTGCAAAGAAAAATGTGAAATTTCTGGGTCACTTTCAAGGAGTCATAACTATTTTACCTCTTGCTGTTGTGAAGCTCTTCCATAGCTCTACAGAAAGCTGACAATTAAAATATTCAAAGCAAATATTACCTTAAATCAAGTCTAATCCTCTTTTATTAGGGTTGAATAGCACCTGAAAAAACTGATTCTGCTACATTTGACTAGTCAAAGGTTACTGAAGGTGTGGTAATTATTAGTAACAACTTCTTTTCTTAAGGCATAGTAGGGAGCGGTGAGTACTACTAAGGAAATTAATTGGTCCCCTTTACAAGTATAACCCCTCAAAATTACTAAATTTCAACAAAGTTTTTTTTCCCAGAGTCAAACAAAGACATGAAGGGAAAAAGGTAAAAATTATGCTTGGTTCCTTTTAAAGATAGTACGTATTTTTTAACAGTTTTCAAACAAAAGTAAGTTCATCTTGACACTTTCAAAGGTTTGGAAACTACAAGCCTCTAAATATACAAAAAATTTGTAGAGCACATACAGTCCAATATGTAATTAATTTAGCAACAATTTTGGCTACATTTAAACTTATTAAACAATCTCTTCTTCTGAAGTGCAATGAAATAACCCAAAATTCCTTTATAATTGAATTCATGTGTACAGAAAATGGACCACACCATAAACTTCCATACACACAGTTTTAATGTTATCACAACCAGCTCTCATACGAAGCACTATCTATCACTGGCACTAAGCTCAGGAAAACAAGCTATTGTAAAATATCTGCAATAACTTAAAATAGTACAAGGTTAATTCCTGGTAACAATACCTTGGCTCCTTCCTACCACAGGGACATTTGACTGCCAACATATAACCCTGTCAACTTAAACTCCCACTTTCATTACTTTTAAATTATGTCTACGTGATTTTAATAAAGATTATTAGCCTAGTTGTGTATAGAAATATGTCAGAATACAACTTATTTCATCTCCTGGGTACAAAAACTTTCAAAGTTTTTTGTATGATAATGCACACAAAAAAATCTAATACTTAGATTACATACAAAATTTTAGTTGAATAGAAGACTGGGGTAGAGAAGGGTAGCCCAACCAGCTACAGTCCAGCGAGCTTCATGTTTTATGTAGGAAAGGTGTTGCAAATATTTATAAATGTGTTTGTTATGAAGGTGACTGAAAAGAAAAAGATAGATTAGACAGAGCGTTGGTTTAAGAGAGGATACTTGTGCGTGGCGTGACTGGCGTCAAGCGAGGATACTCGTGTGAGATACAGCTGGCAGGTTTACGGGAAGAGTTTGGTAAAAATAAATAGATGGAGTCTGACAGATGTTTGTTCTTTAGTTTTAAAAAAGCATTCGACAAGGTGCTACACGACGAGCTGGTCGGGAAGGTAGATAATTTGATTGGAGACAAGATGGTTAAACTGAAAGGAGACTTCCTCCCAGGTAGGCAGCAGAGATGGAATGGTCACGAAGGAGGGGGATGTGACATCCAGAGTGCCGAAGGGAAGGTTTCTTGGCCCACTATTGTTCATCATAATTGTGAACTATATAAACAAAAAATCGGTAGGAGTTCAAAGGGGCATATATGATCAAGTTTTCAGTCTTATGTGGGTTGGAAGCTAAGTGCTCTTTGTTAGGACATGGAGAATGTTCATATGTTCGGGTTGTCAGTATTTTCGGTTAAAAGCGAAAAAAAAAACCAAAAAAAAACATTTCTCCATGTCATAGAAAACACCACTTGGCTTCCAATTGCATATGCCCCTTGGGGATATTTGCGAGTGACTGGATTTCTCATGAGGAGGTAGAGGAAAGTAGAAGGCTACAAGAAGACCCGAGGGCCTTGAAAAAATATATGAAAAACAATGGGATGAGAATCAAGATGGGAAAGATAAAGCTAATTAGAGTCACCAGGAGTAGAAAGGTAAGTAGGATGGAATACTGGTAGGCAGGTGAAGTGATAGAGGAGGCAGCAAGCTACAAATACCAGGGGGTTATCTTGCAGGAATACTTTGGCTAGAGAGCAGGTAGGGAGAGTGGTAAAGAAGGGCACAGGCAGGGTCTATGAATGCTGGGGAGTGTGCTTAAAGGGAATAGCAGCATATTGAGGAGAGAACATGAAACATCACAATTAGGTGGATACCTAAAAAAAAAAACCCTGAGGCAATGAAACGACAGGATAAAAAAACTGATTGAGGAACTGAGGTGTGATGCCTTGAAAGAACGGAACTAGATAGAGAGTTTGGTAAGGACATGCCAGGTGTTACAAGAGAAGTGAGGATGGGAAAACATTGAGAAAAAATTGGAAAGCAAGGCACTACAAGGGAATGAAGTACAATCGTTGGAAAATGCATCGGGAGAGAAGAAAAACTAAACGAGATAAATACTCCATGTTAGTAAGAACTACGAGTGAATGTAAAGAGCTGGGGGAATCATGTAGCAGCGGATAGTGTTGAGGTGTTTAGGGGAACAGTGATTGGCGAGGAAGGGAGAAAGAGAATTGCTGCATGGAGGTAACCCTGCCACAGGACAGTAGCCTGATTGCAGTTGGAAGAAGTATTACCTGTCTCCAGTGGCATGTGAAAAATCCTCTGGAAATCAAACTGACCATCTCACCAAACTTACAATTGTCATTCTCTATACCATCTAGCCCCATCGACTTATTACAGTCTAACCTTATAATTACATTTTATACCTCACATTTCTTAACAGTTAGCTTTCTAACAGGCTTCTGGTCTCCCTTATCATCACAACATGCTAATAATTCTGTTTCTGAAACACTGACAAGTACTGTGCTTGTATCAGATGTCTTTTCCTTATTAGTCCAGTCGACCTGTGCCGTGAAAGAGCAAATACCTATAGGAAAAAAAATTACATAAAGCTAATTTTTTCTCCATCAACTGCTATCATATAGACAAAGTGTCCAGCCAAAAGTCCAAACCCCTACCCCGCTTGCTTCCTCCCCCATCCCCCTCTAAATATAAAAAATTCACCTGTTACTACTACAAGTGATTTCTTAGGAAACACGCGTTGTAAAATTGCGAAAAAAATTTTTTAAATACGTCATAGCATAGGGATCACAAGATAATAGCTACATTTTATATAATATTTGAAATAAGAACGTAACAAATTCTAACCACCTTGAAAAAAAATATATTTAAAAGTATAATGATTACATTTTGTACTGTACGTATTAATGGAGAAGGAATTTACTAAAAGCACCTGAGCAAAGTTGAAATGCATTTAAAATAGCTTTAAAACAATGTGCTATATGTGACATTTTAACTCCTTAAAAAGGCAGCGAAGTGGACACCAACGCTGTACACTTCAGGACGTATGGTATTTGCCTCCATAACCTGTGCGTCTGTGTTCGTTGAATGTGCACGCAGCTGTATCAGTCACCCCTGGTCATTCTTAATTTCTAATCTTATCTACCGTCCACGTTCTCCGCTGGATGTTGAGTCACATGCAGCTGCCAGACCTACTGTTCGTTGAATTTTGTGTGAGGACATGTAATGCGAGTCGTCGTAAGTGCTAACAGCGTATCTGAAGCCGGTGTGTTGCTTGTTTGTAGCTATCTGCAAAGGTATGTTGCACAATTTTTTGCAGTTGAGAGGTATATATGACTATAAATAATTATTAATGTTGTTAGAAATGGAAGATGGAAATACGCCTTGCATTATTTGCAACGAGCCGTTGTTAGCAGGGCGAACTGTAAGTGTGGCTTCAAAGGGTCTGAAAAGCTTGATTGATTCAAGTGTACGGAGGGGAGATAACTTACATACCTACACAATTTCGCCACAAAGAGTCGGATACTGTGCACAAAGGATGCCGCAAGACATACACACGCAGTACCTCAATCAAAGCTTATTTAGCAAGCACAGAACAATTGAAATTGTTTCGGCAGGCAGTACTTTGCCACCAATTCGTTGATCTGAAATCAGTAGTTTCGAATTCAAAGAGAATTGTTCGTTCTGTGTAATGGAAACCAGATTTATTCGTAAAACACCACTAAAATACAGAAAATCTGTTCATCTTGTTCAAACATTAAATACAAAACATACCATCCTTAAATATTCAGAAATAAATTATGACTGCGGTGACATCGTAAGGGCCAGGATAGAATCTGTTGTGGATCTCGTAGCCTCAGAGGGACATTACCATTCGGATTGTTATGCGAGATTTTCAAACAAAACACAAACGTCAAGTAGTTCTGTGCAGGACGTGGTAGACCTGCAGATGAGGAGCTGAAATAAGCATTTCTGAAGGTATACGACTACATTAACTAAAGTGGCGCTGTCAATATCTTATCTCAGATTTAACACAACTGACGAGGGATTTATCAGGCATTGAAAAAGTTTATGAAGTTAAACACTATAAAACTTTATTAGTTAATCATTTTGGCGATAGAGTGGTAGTAACAAATATGAGGAAAAAACATTGATTGTTTCTTCGAAAACCAGTGCTGACGAAACATTGAGAGAGACATGGTATTCAGAAAAAAAGTAAAGATCCTGAGGATGAAAATAGGAGAATAGTGACTACTGCTGCAAATTTATTGAGAGATGCAATCCAGAATGAAGTGTACGACAACTTGTGTTATCCTAGTGTAGAGGACATAAAGACAGGTGGATTGAATGTGGTTCCTAGATTACTGGATTTGTTTACAAATGAGTTAATAAAGAGGAGGAGAAAGAGGAGGAGAAAGTCATCAAATGAAAGTCAGGATGTTAAAAGGAAGAGGTAAATGATAAACCATATGATCCTAAAACTGTGCAGGCCTCGCTCTTTCCAGTCACCTATCGTATCGGCCCTTGGGTTGCACTTGTCTCTGCAGTATGGTTCCAAGAATCTGAATACAATAGGATCGTCTTTGGGATTCACCCCATCGTACTGTACTATGAAACAGAGGTGTATCTACAATCACTGCTCAAAGCAAGTAGAGTAGAGATAGAGGAAGGAAAGTTTTTCCAATTTGTATTCGATAATATTGACGTCAATGTAAGGACTGTAGATGGAAAGGAGACATATAGTGCACTTGGTGGAATACAGTGTGTAACACCTTAATCTGCTCTTTCAAGTTCCATCAGAGTTCCACGAGAAAAAGTCTTTGATCTTATCTGATATTCCAGTTCTTTTATGTAAAAAGGACAAATAGTGGTCTTAAATAATTGACAGTACATAATCTTTCAAAGTAAATGTCTGAATAGGTTGTTGTATCTACCCGAAACCTCTTGTGGCTGAGCACTTATGCTCTTGATGCAGTACCATTGCCTTGTACGGAAAAGGCAAACTTCAATCTTTTTGAATCCTTCAAAAACCTGAAAAGCTTCGAAAAAAAAAATGGCATTCAATGCAAGTATGGTTAGCAGACAAAGAGGTTAAAGAAGCAGGAAAGGATTTCATTTTGAGGTTGTGTGGTTGCTCTAATTAAGTTAGTTTCGATAAAGCAGATATTCAATGTATCTAAAAGCGGTGGCAAGTATGTCTTTGAAATAAAAATTTAATATGCCGTCTCTTCCTCCCACCTCGGCTGCAGCCGAGCAACACTCATTTAGAACCTACTACCAGGTTCAAAAATGGCTGGGAAATAAATACATGAACCCACTGAAATGGAGCTGGATCCTTACGAACGAAACACTCTATCCTCGTCATTCTACAAAACCACCAGCACCTGAAGAAGTTATTAAGTTGGTCTCCTGTAACTGCAAGATGTTATGTAAGAACAACTACAGCTGTGTCAAAGCATCCCTAGACTGTACAGCACTGTGTGGTGTTTGTAGAGGATGTTGCACCAATGTTGCTGTAGTACACAAAGAGGATCCTGATGAGGACGAGATGGATTTTCAAGGAACTGTCTTGAGCTGTTGACAATCATCTCAACATTTCACCCAACAACATAACTGCATTTGCTTTAAGGTAAGGTGTAATTACATGGGTAACTAATAGTGATATTATGTAGCAATATTGTTATATAAAATGTAAATTTGTTCCAATAAAAAGCATTATAAAACTTCTAAACAGTTACTGGTACAGTAGCAAATGTTTCAATTGTAAAATA
The DNA here is from genome assembly GCA_003012365.1 of Medauroidea extradentata. Classification (NCBI taxonomy): domain Eukaryota; kingdom Metazoa; phylum Arthropoda; class Insecta; order Phasmatodea; family Phasmatidae; genus Medauroidea; species Medauroidea extradentata. The sequence continues at coordinate 5,873 of PNEQ01084241.1, read as the reverse complement.
GTGATTGACAAGTACCTAACAAGGCATGCACACTCTCGATGTTATGTCATCAGTAGAAGCATATGCATGCATGATGTCTTACATTGAGACTTTGTATTTAGTGGGTGTCAGCTTAATCATTTCCGGATAAGTAGCAAATATAATCGACTTTATGTTAGCTATCCTGTGCTTGAAGTGAGTATTACTAGTCACTACATTTCGTCAACTTTTTTCAGTTCTTCATATCTTTCATCAATTTTTATTTCAGTGCATTTTCCCAGTCATACTCGACACTTGGTGACACTAATTGTATTCAAATATTAATATTATTATTTTTTGTGTTCCCTACAGTATTACGAGAGTTTGAAAAATTTCACAACTCGTAGTTACTACGATACTGTGAATGGTTAAATTCTGATGAGTGGGGGGGGGGGGGGGGGGGGGGGGTGAGGGGTCTGGAAGAATGCAAGCGGGGTTGAGGCAGGGGCATTTGACTGGACAACTGTCTATGTGATGTAGATGAGAAAAACATTAACTATTTATACACACACACACATATTTTCTTTAAGATTACAAGTTGCTCCATAAGGCAAATGCCTAACTACCTGTGGTATACAGCATAGGTAGCCACTTCTCTGTCTTTTTAGGTAGTATCGCAATACATCATTTTAAAGCTCTTTTAAATGCCTTTCAACTTTGCTCAGGTACTTTCAGTAAATTCCTTCTCTGTTAATACTTACGGTACAAAATGTGATCATTATACTTTTAAAAAATTTTTTTTCAAGGTGGTTAGAATTTTTTACGTTCTTATTTCAAATATTATATAAAATGTAGCTATTATCTTGTGATCCCTACGCTATGAGGTATTAAGAAAAAAATTTTCGCGATTTTACAATGCGTGGTTCCTGAGAAATCACTTGTAGTAGCAATAGGTAAATTTTTTATATTTAGAGGGAGGTGGGGGAGGAAGCAAGCGGGGTAGGGGTGGGGACTTTTGGCTGGACACTTGTCTATATGATAGCAGTTGATGGAGATAAAATTAGCTTTATATAATATATTTTCCTTTAAAAAACACAGGTTGACTAGACTATATATATTGCAATGTCCCCTGCCTGTCACTGAGATTAAAAATCCTGAAGCTTTATTACCTCAATTGTGTGCCACCCTTGTCTAGTGGCCCGTAGCTGCCAGTATCGTGACAGGTTAATCCCGTTGACCGATACTTATATCACCTTATCTTCACTAATTCATTCCTCTAACCTTTTTTAATCCATTATTCACACAAACCACTATTAAGTTAATACTCCTTTCCTTCTCTACTATCAATACTGAAGAGTATTATTTTAATATTTCACTTAGGCCTATTTTAAAAATTAAGACAGCCATTTCCTACGAACACTTATTGTAACAATACTACTAAACTACAGTTTTCACAATAAAAAAAGTACAAGGGTTCACAACTTACATACAATTACACAGGTAATGCACACAAGCAATAAAGTTTGTCTCACAAAAAATGTTCGTTTCTGACAGTTCTGAAAGCTATCTTGTCATCAATTTTCTGTTTGACAATACATTTTACATATTTACTGAAATATCGTTAGTAATGTGTATGTGCAGAAAACACATAGGCTAAAATACACAGAAACACTTGTGTTTCCACAGAAACGCCTGTATACAGAGCCACCGAAAATGTATAAAACTTACCGTTGAAAAATATCCCATAAAAATTCTTGATTAGGCATTGCAGATGAAAAATGAGCCATCGTGAAAATACTACCTCAAGCACCTAACCTCAAATTATGACGTCAACAAAGAAATTACGAACTCTTGCATGTCTTGCACCTTCTCCTGTGACCGTGACGTATATAAAGTCATAAATATAGACCGCTTTTGCACGACGGAAGACGGTATTCTATCTTACAATGCAAACATGGGCCGCTTTCCGTTTTTCACTGATTTCACTGGCCAATGTTTTCAGTAATGTCAGCTATGGTTCCGAAATTGCTGACAGCACTGACTGATAGTCACTGACGATCGGTAGATGACGATACCCTGTGCGAGGCTACATCCGTTTACTGAGATTACCGATTTTACTGGCGCTTCAGAGCATCAGTGTTGTCAGTAAACATATATTTTTGGCGGAAATTTAAAAGTTGAAGTTATCTAATTATAGGACGAGTCTTTTTTTAATATATAAGAGCCAAAGAGGGTATCTATTAATTTATATACGTTTATTTAACGTCTGTTTATAGTTACAGAAGCATTCGTCGTGCAGTTTGCAAAGACTAAATAATGTTTAGAGATTGAATCGTACCTTGTTTATGGATTTAAAATAATAGATACAGCTTCCCAAACCTTAAATAAACACAATTTATAAGCTGCGTCGTGAAAAAAACTAAGAAAACAGTATCAGTCGTAAGTCGTGCTAGATGTATCAATATGCTAAAAATATACCAACTTTATTATTAAAGTAAATACAAATTATACAACGAACAAAATAAACATGACAGTTTATCGCAAGAAAGAAATCACAGATATGCCAGAGATGTGGTTGCTAGGCAACGTACATTGCAGCAATGTTTACTGATTTTAATGTTCCGATATTATCTATTTACTGCCAGTGAAAATATTTTGCTGATTACTGATGGTGTTCCCTTATTGTTCACGGACACTGGCGAACTGTCAGTGATATCAGTGAAATAAGTGAATAACGGAAGGTGGCCATGGTGGTAAGAAGGGGAGGAGCTGGCAAGGCAGCTCTCTCCTGTACAAAACTTTGAAGCTAGGGGGCGTGGCTTGTCTGGCCTCGGTCGCCATTGAGAGTACATTGAGTGGTTGGCAAAACAGAACCAAAACACACAGTGTCTTACGGAGAATCGTGCTGTAATAAATATTAATTTAAACGGTTGTAACGGCGATTTTAGTGTACTTTTGCTATCGGCTAACTCTAGGGATGTAGCTGGATGAGCAGTAATTTTTTTAACGTCCTTGACATCAAAATTATCGTGGTTTCAGAGTAAAATACAGTCGTCTCGCAATGTAAACATCAAAACTATCCCTCAAATTTTCAAGTGATACGAAACCGTTTCCACAAAGCGTTGAACGAAATTATCTTCTATAAAGTATTGGAACTATGGTCTTCGTGTCACAAACAGGGGAAAGTGTTATTTAAAGCTATAATGTGTGCGAAATGACTTGTGAATGCATGGGATAACTTTAAGGTTTTATTTTATGTAGTTTGGAAGCTGGATACTTTTGTAACACAATAAAGTAAGTCAATAAATTGTCTGATACCTATTTCAAACCTGTAGTGAACTATTAACTATGCTGAAGTCGCAAATTTGTACTTCTTGATTGTTCTAATAAGAGGCTATTGCTTGTTTTTGAAGTGGTAAGGTTACAAATTATGAATTGTTTTAGTGTGTGTAGGCTAATGTTCAGGATTGCTGTGCCTACTAGATATATTCAACGTTAAATTGTAACGTAATAGATTTTTACCAGCAATCTAACAACAGGAAATTTTTTTCTGTAACAACAGCCAAGTTACTGACAAAAGTCACAGTGAGGTTATGTTCGATTTTGCCATCTAAAAGCCCTTACCTGCTTTCACACTACAGAAGTAGGCTATATCATGGACACACTGCTGTTTTAAATTATAAAGTTATATATGTCTAAGTAGGTGCCATAGGTTGCCTAGAATGTCTCCTTCGAGTAAAGCCACAAACACTAACCTTCTCAAGACCTAGGCTAACCTATATTAAAATTCCCAGGACAATAACTTTACCACGAAAGCTGCAAGGGCAAGTGATAAAAGGCACGTTACATTGACGTCAAACATTGTTTGGGTAAACAGCCACTGAAATACCTAAAGTGAGCAATGCTGTTAGGCAATGTGGCAGGGGCGTCATTTGGGTTTACAGGGGGGGGGGCAAATGCCCCCCCCCCTGGATTTGGAATTTTTGTGTATAAATATACTTTTTGTATAATTAAATGTAAATAATGCTAACTTAAGGACATAAAACTGAAGTTTTATTATTAAAGTACCGAATTTATACATGCTTAATTAATAAAAAAGATGCAACAAGGTCACTGTCGTCTGAAAAAATCTTGCCCCCCCCCCCTGGAAAAACCTGAAATGACGTCCCTGCAATGTGGCTGAAAGTAATGCAGATTGTATAACCTTGCACCGTGTTCAACTTTACAATAGGCCTGGGTATTTAAAATAAGTCACAACAGTAACCTGAATAAGGCAGAATTTCAGCTACAAAAGTAAGTGGGGAGGGATATCTGTAGGCATACAGAAGGTTACCAAAACCACAAGGAAGTGAACCTGAATACACTGCGTTCCAAATATGAAAGACGTCTGAAACTGAAACGTGAAGTATAAATATGATAATATATTAAAATGTACTGCCCTTGTAACTGTGTAGAAACCCTGACTTGCTTACTGGCTTTATTTGAGGTTTTAGATCATCTCCTAAATTCATTTGCCAATGCAACTGCTTTAAATGTCCACATGCTAGGCAGGCCCCTACTTATTTGGTAACATATTACTTAAAGTTGAGTAACTGCCCAGTCCATCCTACTGTCTTACTTATTTCCCAAACTTCCAACCTCCCTCAGAGTTACCAACTGCTCCGTCACTAAATTCCATTCCTCAACTACCTACGAAGCTCAGTCTGCAACCCCACTATGTTCTACAGAAGTTGTCTTAGTTATTTAATTAAAAGGGTAGAAGTGGCATTAAAATTTCAAAAGAAAAGCCTGTTTAGATCCTATATAAGTGAGGTGGAAGACATTTTACTTCTGCAATTAATTTCCAAAAGCTTGCTGTAAATAGGAACATACAAAAGATTTTCAGTTGGAAAGTAAAAGAGAGAGGTGCTGCACATGGAAATCTGTGACTTTCATCCCTGAACATTGGCATCAAAGAGGGACAAGGGGCAACAATATAAAAAATACCATCTAGTTTGCAGCATTAAATCTAATACCTGATCATTTTTTCATAACAGGCCCAATATGTAGTGCTTTTTTAATACCAACTATTTTCTATTGGCACAATATTTTTTATATTTTTGTCTTCTGCGACATGTGTTTACCTACAGATCACGGCTCAGTAACGAAAACTGCTTCACTGCCATATGATTTGCAGTGAGTCAAGCTGTTTGCATAACTTGCAAGTGTTATGGTTTTGATGCAGCTCTAAAGACTATGCTGAACTTTCATAGGTTTGCTAGATGTAAGGGGGTAGGGGGGGGGAACTGTGATAAAGCTCTGATATATTCATTGCCCTGGACTAACAAAGAAAATTGAACAGTACATAAATTTCATTTATGATTTACTTTACAACTGAATTACACATTGCTCTACAATACAGGGATGGTACAAATTACTTCTCACAGGTGAAACTTGGAAAATGTGGTGGGGAAATTGCATTATGACCCTCTGTTCCCATTACAGTATTGTCTGTAAATATTTGTAACTGGAAGTCTGTCAATTTGTGATTGTTGGGTACAACAACTGCTGTTAACACTCTTGAACGTCTGATTTTTTTTTACAGTGTTTGCTAAAATTATTAGAGATTTTAATTACATTTAAAAAGAAATACATATTTTAGGGAACAAAAAATAGTCACTACAAAAATTTTTATTTCTCATCAACTGTAATTTATTTTTGAACTGATATACGATCCGAGATATATATCAGACAAATGTCTGCTTAATATCAGTATTCCTACAAAATTCTAAATTTACTATGTCTGAAATTTGATTGAAAACTTACTACACATTCATATGACAATGTATGGTAAATCAATATGTAGTTTTTTTACCCTCGTAAAGCCTTATGGCTCATTAACAAACGTAATAAAATACAGATACTTGCAACAGAAC
>PNEQ01084240.1:0-75174 GCA_003012365.1 Medauroidea extradentata | reverse complement strand
AAGAGCTAATACGTGATTGTATCCGCTCTCAGAATTGCAATGTGTGGTAGGCCCTACAACGTAAAGTTTGTCTGAACTGAAGAAAAGCAATGATAACCCATCTAGGCTTATGATCAACATTTGTAAACAAATGTGGGAACTATGATAACTCCTCATACAATTTATATTTCAATAACCTATAAATGTTAGCTATGTTTAATTTCACGTTTCTTTTTGTTGTAATGTATAAAATATTTGAATATTACAATGTTTCAACTTTATTCTCTGCTATCCATATTACCCCACCCTCCTATCTAAATAGCCCTTCGAAATTTCTTCACTTTTATTTTGGCGGGTAATTCGGATAGCTTGTTTTCAGTATCAGTATTTCATTGAAAATTATTTACCTCTTTCCTAAAGATAGCCAAATCGTTGTGCTATTTGTGTGCTTAGGCGAATCCAATGTGCTACATCAACTTTTTTTTAACGGCAATTTTTTCTTAACCTATCCAAATAGCCCCGCTGTACCCTATGTGTAGGCAATACACCATTCCAGTTCCATGCTCTGTATACGAGTCGTCTCGCTATAAATACTTAGATTAGAATATTTTACAACTCTAACGATCGTTCACACAACGTAATAACCACATGGAACTAATGTTAAGAATTTTTTTTCTATTTATTGTCTACTACTTGTAGTACAACCATACGGATTCGGCGGCATAAGTTTCAGTGGATTAAAAAATATTTTGATCAGGAAGGTTTTCAACGCTGCTGAATGGTAATGTGAGGTTAGTATGTAGCAGCGCCGGAATGAGGGTACAAAGGAAACCGAATATCTCCGAGGAAACCCACCGACCAAGTGGATAGCAATCACCCTGATGCATAACATAGGGCTCGGGAATGAAAACAAATTGTGAAAAATACGCAGCATATGCAAGAATTACATGCGTTTCGGAGTTGACGAAATTATATACGCAGGAAATTCGTCAGACATTCATAAAACGACTTAATGGCCAGCGGATGACGAAGTTTTGTACATCTGCACCTCGTAATATTCATTATGTTCCGAGTATTCTCCATCGAGCTATGTGGCTCAGCGATTGAACACTGAATTCGCGTTCGTGTATGTATAATTTCTATTCCCGGTACAACCAGCATGATTTCAGTATTTTATAGATTATTTTCTCGAGACATTTCGCAAGAAGACAAATAGGTACTACTTCCTACTTTACTACCTAACTACAGTCTGAAATGTTTGTCAGTCGTATAAAGTGTATTTACCGTTTCATCCAATAATAAGTGGGTTTATACGACCCAAGTGTCCGAAGCATAGCAGGCCCCATGTTATAACTGGGCAGACTGGGCAACTGCCCAGGGTGGCAATCTTGAAGGGGCGCAACTCGCAAGAAGAATATGTTGTTGTTACTTTAAATAAAAATATTTACTTGACAAATTACACCCTTTTGTAACTTTATGTATTTTATGCACACGCATTCTTAAGAGAAATAATGCACAACAACGAATTTTTAAAATTTTTTTCATGAATTTTGTTGGGGGGTAGAATTAATTTAAATCTTCCCGTGCCCAGGGCGCCAGGCACCTAAACCCGGGGCCTGCATAGTTATCACATTTAAAACTTATCGAATGTAAATTACTTTTTCGTGTAATGTTGCCTCTTGCATAGAAACGGTTATTATATTTCCGTTTCTTTAGGCTGCTTGACAACTAAAAGTTGTTAAAAATATTACATTACGTTAAGTAACGCGGCATTAACTTACGTTGTCTTATGTTTTGTTACATTATTATTGTTAAATATGTTATACTATGTTATCTTATTTGTCTTGTCTTATGTTTACTTATTTTGCGTTATCTTATTTTGTATTATATTTTCTTGTGTTATTTCGTTGTATTGTCTTATGTATATTTAATTATATTGTTTTATGTTTTCTTATTATTGTGAAATGTCTTATGATATTCTATCTTATGTTATATGTTACGTCCTGTTACCTTTTGTTACCGTATTTTTCCTTCGGTTATGTTATAATATATTGGTCCCGTATGTTATTAAACTTGCAAATGTTACCAGTAATGACAATTACGCATAATAAAATAATTTTAAAGATCTGTAACATTAAAGTAAAAATTGTACCTTTTTCAGAACTTACATAAAGTAAAATCTACCTCTGATGCAGATATAAGATAACTCATTTTGTATATAGATACCATAAGGTAATTAATGAAATGTAAAAAAAAGTATTTTGCATTTTTGTATTTTTTGAAAATAATTCTAAGTTTTTAAAAATTGCTCCTGTTCCTAGGCGCACGAAGGAAAGAAATGGCCATGCAATAGCGAGGCAATTTACTATGTTCACGATATGTTTACCAAATGTTCGAGACTTACTGAAATAATGTACTGTAAATAAAACTATGTAGGTCAACATATCATCAACTTCAAATCTCTCATTCTAAGTACTTCCACTACCCGGACTGAATTCGCAACCATATTGTCGATGGGTTATGGTAAAAGAGTATTAGCCGGTACATTACTAAATAGTTAGACAAGTTACTTAAAGTGTATATCTATAGGGCGCATGTAAACAATTGCGTGTGTATTATTTGTAATCAGTTTTTTATAATTAGGCCTATGATGTCAATTTCATTGAAAGGTGAGAGATGGTTATTATTTATAATGTTATAATTTCAACAGGGTTGTATACTTATGTTCAGCTCGTTCAGCTATCAAAATAAATATTAAATGTGCAAGCATGGTCTCTATTATCTATTGCTCAAACAAATCTTGCTACAATCTTTAACATACATGACACGATAAAGTTAATAATGATGAATGACACAAGCTGAGCTGAAACGTCCGTCGCAAATTGTATTGATAATATTTCTGCTGTATCTTTTAGTTAAGATTATTTTTGTACGTTAGGCTTTAGTACTGCGTAGAATGAAACTTGTTTGTTAGTAAACTATTTAGAGAGGAACCATAGTGATGGCATTCGCCTTGATACAATTAAGTGTTTTGCATTTACTGAGATGACCTTTTGCATTTTAAAACTAAAAATCTGCTAAAACTATACGTGTGTTTAGGAACAGGCCCAGATTTGCCACTAGTGTCACTAGGCTTGGGTCTAGGGTGTAATTTGCACAGCGGGACACTCTTAGCGTGGAGAAAATTTATATTTAATGTTATGGTTTTTAAAAGTAGTTTTTAATTAAATGCATTATAATTAAGTTAAATAATTATGTTGTTATTATTATAAATCGTAATAATGGTGTTGAAATGGATAAAGGGTGCGAGTTGGTTTGGAAGGATTGATAAGAGAGGCTGCGAGGACGCTGAGACTCAAGGGCCTAAGGAACCTAGGTGCATTGATCCGGCGTTATTGAGAAAATTACACTCTAAAAAATAGTTTGTAAATTTGCCACACGTGCGTATAGGAGCGCTAAGGAAGTAGGAATGGTAGAATAGTTTCCCAGACATCAATGGTAGCATTCCTAAAGCTTTTTATAAAACAGTCAAATGTATATGGAAGATACAAGACTTGTATTGTAACAACTGTAAAAGTTTGCATATTTACAAGACGAAGTATGGCAACTGTACCAGACTGCGTCTGGGATAATAACTTCCTAAACATTCAAGGAAGTTTTTTTACAATGTAGTAACCTTGAATAATTATTTGCATGAACCACGTTTACGTGAACTTCTGTTACTTTTGCTCATAAATCAGTAGTAAATTTTGTTTTATTATTAACTCCATTCTTGTAGCTTTTTTCACGTGTTAATAATTTTGGAACTGTTGCCATTGTTACAAAAGTTCCGTTCTGAAGTGAGCGAAAAAAACGTGTTTTACGAGTGTCTATATTTTACGTCCTTTGATAGCTGCAGGAAAAATTACTCAAACTCTTCCAACGGCCACGATTTGTATATAAACTTTTTAAGTAATCAGAAATGACGATAGGTTAACGCAGTTCATCATATCCTAATAGCACAAGTTTTGGTCTGCTAAACGTTTAGTTGGTAAGTTGGCAATGTCACAAATATGTACGTTGGCAGATTGCCATTTGGCTATGTCGCGACCTTAAGAAATATACTGCAGTAGTAATTTAGTTGTCAGTGTTGGCAGCAGTGCTAGGACTTGTACTGCCGGGTGGAATTGCAGCAGCACTTTATTTGGTAATGTTTGCTGTGTTATAGAAACATGCAGTAGCAACACATCAGATTCGGTATTGGCTACAGTACAACAACGTTCGCCGACAGCATTTAAGTAGGGCATGGCCGCAAATGTGCAAGGAATGTGACGATGAAACGATTCCGTACGCTGTGCTACTGACAGTCACGAAGACACGCAGTGAAATTCGTCGGTGGTGTTGGCAACTGTAATGGGAAATTAGCAAGAGTTGGATGTGTACACTGAGAAAAATTATCTCTCAGATATTTACAGAACTGTCTGTAATCAGTTTGCATGGTAGCAACAACAAGACTATAGTAAAGTTAACAAATTGTTCTGTACTTTATTACAACATCTATCGTTTGAGGAACAATACAAATCTTGTAGCACGTTTTTCTGTTGAAGGAACCATCTTCTCTGTAGTAAGAACAGAATGGTTTGCTGTTGCAAATGTATAAATTGTTAAAAATACTGTCTCGAAGTTTTGTAACAACTAAACATGTTACTGCGAAATTAAAAAAGTTTTTCACTGGCAGCACCGATCACTTTTCGTTACAGTTACGATAACTTGGCTCTAGGAACTATCTTGTTCAGTGAAAAGTTTACAAACGAGCAGAGTAAACATATCGATACTATTTTGTGCCCGTAATACATTTGCCTCTGTTTAAGTTACTCTCCTACTTGTTGTTTTTATCATCTGATTCTGTCAAAAGTTATAAAACGAGCAGGGTAAACATAGCAATACTATACTGTGTCCGCAACATGTTTGCCTCTGTTTAAATTACTCTCCTACTAGTATTGTAGAGTTAACAAAGTATAGTAAACACAAATAGTATCGTGGACTGTTAGCGGTACCACCTGACTTTGTTCAGATTATAGAACAAGTATTGTAGAGTTAACAGGCAAGTATGGTAGCTACAACAGTTCAATGGATTACTGGAGGTACTTACGGCTGCGACGATAGTGCTATCTGTTGTTAGCTCCAGGAATCTCGTGCTACTATGACTTGTACTATAAGCTTTAAAGTATATTTTCAAGTTTTGCTTATTGTGTTTAATACCACGGTTGACACCTGGCTATAATCTTCAGAAGAATAAGAGGGACGGGTCTGTAATAGATGATAATCAACTAAACCTATCTTGTACGAAGTTAGCTTGGGGCTGAGGTCTTTGGCCGATGTATACATCGTGATAAGATGCGGAATTACAAACATATATACGAACTATCGCCACGAAACTAACCTGACACGAATAAAATTAATAATAGCTCTTTTCCGTGCGAGAAGAACGTATAAAGGTTTATAAAATTGTCTCGCGACTGGCTTTTGCAACGCTTTGTAGAAAGAAACAATGCACACTGCCGCTCTGTATAATGCATTTGAAGCGACTGCTGGGACCCTGTAAGGTAACATTACAGATTGTTAAACGTACTATACTGCATCGCTGGGAGTACTATTAAGCACTGTACAAGCAACAGAACAGATTGTTAAAATTACAATACTGCATTGCTGGGAGTACTACACAGCACCGTAAAACCAACCAAACAGATTGTTAAAACTACCGTACAGCGTTGCTGGGAATACTACACAGCACTTTACAAGCAACAGAATACATTGTTAAAATTGTCATACTGTGTCGTTAGGAGCAACAAGTAGAGAATACAAATACTGTAGAACAGCATTGCTGACAGTGCCCAGCAACTCTGTAATTGCAAACAAATTAGTTTTGTTGTTATTACTATCTCCATTTACCATACACAGGTAGTAACTGTAACCAATCAGATAGCTGTCACTGTGTTAACAATAGTTGATGGTTTGATGAACCAAAATCTGGTTCTTATAACAATATATTTTTATCAGAGTAGTGGCAAACTCTACAGTGCTCGCCGCTGCATCAGTGCATACATTTTCAGTTAGACAATTCAGCATGGATGTTGCATCAACAGTCTGTAGCGTAGCAGCTTCAGGACTTTTTTTTTTTTAAAAACATTCATCAGCACGGCGGTAGGTTACTACATAAGATGCAAATGTTTAAAAGGAGTTGTTAACTAGTAAGCAGTGACTGCAACAACACCAAGGAATGCAGTATCAAACCTTTCTTGCACAATAATATATTAACCTAAATTGCGTAATAGACAGTGGACAGAAGATTTAGTAAAATAAAAATTGAAGTGCTAAATAGTACGTCAAATTAATAATTTTACCATTTCCACATTAAACATGAATTACTTCATTTACAAACTCATGCTGATAACTGTTGAAATACAACCTTAGTTCATTTACATAAAAGTCTGTTGAATATAACGTAAGCATTTCATGAATAGTATGAGGACATCATAAACCATTTAACACCGTACGTAGTATAACTTATGTATAACCCCATTGCTAATAGAGGAATATTGCTAATGATTGTAGGCTTGAGTTCTTTTCTTTCCAAAGAAATAGAGTAGGGTTTAAAAAAACTACTAGCTATAGTATCATACCACAAACTTGAAAGGTTGTCGAAGCTAGTACCGATATCCGGGGTTGCTTTAATCCTTGCGGTGCCAATTTAGTATACCGTACGCAAAACGTTTGTTTTTATGTAGTTCAGTGAAGAAAACTTCAACTTGATAAATCGAATGTAACTTGTATCGCCCTGCTAAAGTTTCATATGTCTTCAAATATGACTCCAAAACTAATAGATTAAGTGGAGAAAATTTAACTCGCCAGGGTCAATTTAACCCCATTTTACGGTACTCCTACGAAGTTGTTAGTATGATACAGTCATCGACTGGGGGCCTGTTCTGAACTAAAAATTGCGCCGTGACTGTCTTTCGAAATATCGGGTTCTAGTGTGACGCTACGAGAGAAAGTTCATGAAAATGGCCAACAATTTTAAGTTGCCGTCTACAACCCTCCTCGTTGCAGAACAACCCCGACTGAAATGTTGGTCGGAAGGAGACAAAAATACGTTGATTTATTTTCTTTTAATGATGTTCACGTGGCAAAAATGCATAATTTTATATCTATACGACATAGTGTTCGTTTTGTGGATGTTACATGCGACTTCATTTTCCATTTGTAAAGATTTTTTAGCTCTCACAGTTTTTCCATAGCAGCATGCCCAAGTCAGAATTTGCAAGCTACGGGAACGTAGTAATAACAAAAACCAAGCGTCTTACTCGAATGAAATAATTTACACTACAATATGTAAAAATATTAAGAAAATTACAACAATTTGTATTTTTAAAAATGTCCATAAATGATGTACATTGTCATCATTTTCAGATTATTTTATGGCTTACAAAGGAATCTCATTGTGTGTTTTTAAATATTTTACAAAATAAAAACAGTATGAAGAATAATCTAAATAAGCTATAAACGTAAGAAATTTGAAGCAGAACTTTTCTTAACGAGGGCAATCATGTAATGAACCCGCTGTGCAGAAAAAAAAGATAATTTATACACTTTAAAAGTGAATTCAACCGACAAGCTTTAAGGAGGCGAGTCCTTGAGCGAATTTAGTTGTAGCGAAGTAGAAGGAAAATGGCGATCCGGGGACAGGGGCTGGGGGCTGAGGGTGTGAGGGCGACCTTGACCTTTGACACTGTGACCTTGACCTTGGACCCCTGTAACCCGACACCCCGACGCCATCTTGTTTCCGACCACCATCTTGTTTCCGCCCGCCATCTTGTATCTGGATGCCATCTTGGATGATGTAACTTTCAAAATTTACAAAACATTAAAAAAATTCAACCATCTTATTTCCTCATCGACATCTTGAAGGTTTCTTCCGAGTCTTCTGAAAAAATTTTGATTTCACATTCCATTATAACCCCACATGCATTTAAAAATAAATTTAATAAAAATAAAATCTTTTTGAACAAAAACTTATTTTATATAACAATTATTTAGTTAAAAAAATACATCGGGTATGCTCGGCCAAGCTCGTTAACCTTCGGCAATCATCGGCAATGCTCGGCAACCTTCGACTCGACATTGTAGATATTGCTAATGCCGCCATATTGGAGTAATCGATTATTTAATTCAAGTGTTGTACTTTATATAAGGTTCACATGTTATGCAGTATATGTGTATACATAACCCCTATATTTTCAGTAACAAAACATGTAAAATCAATCGATATTACTTATTATTTAATTTATTGTGCCCCATACCCGATCAACATAATCCCTGTATTTTAATAACTAAAAATGTAAAATCAATCGATCATATTTATTATTTAATTTCTTGCACACAATACCCGATCGATTACCGATCAATTCAAAAAATTAATAATTTTCGATTCAATCTATTAATTATCCTACATTCTCGAATCTATACCCAATCATTTCCGATAAATTCAGTAATTAATTATGATACTTGCACATCTCCCAGACATGACGGACAGCATCCGACCTTTTCAGCATCCGGCAGGGAACTAACTATAGTTTTGTATAACCATGCAGTTATCTACAGTACCTTCCCTTCTCCCCTCCTCCCCTCCACCACATTCATTGGCACACCTGTTCCAGCTTCTTTTCCTGCATCACATGACCTTAAATGGTCATTGCACTTCCCCCTCCTTTCTCCTTATACACAGCAGAACTGCTGCACGTGTTACCTGTCCCAGCTCATTTCCCCCCTCCTTTCCCCTCTTCACCATTATTTCTGCTGCACCTGTCAGAACCTGTCCCAGCATCTCTTCATGCATCACATGACCTTGAACTGTCATTGCACTTCCCCCTCCTTTCCACTCTCCTTCACCAGAGCTGCTGTACCTGTTTGAACCTGTCCCAGCTCACATCCCCCTCCTTCCTCTCTTCCCCATAATTACTGCTGCACCTGTCAGAACATGTCCCAGCTTCTCTTCCTACATCACATGACCATGAACTAACATTGCACTTCCCTCTCCTTTCCCCTCTCCTTCAACAGAACTGCTGCACGTGTTTGAACCTGTCACAGCTCACTTCCCCCCTCCTTTCCCCTCTTCCCAAACCATTACTGCTGCACCTGTCAGAACCTGTCACAGCTTCTCTTCCTGCTTCACATGACCTTGAACTGTCATTGCACCTCCCTCTCCTTTCCCCTCTCCTACATTGTCAGTCAAGTCACAACCTGCCCCAGTTTCTCTTTCTGCATATAGTGGGGTATAAATAGTTACTTGAGCCTTATATTTCTCATGTTGCTGCCCATCATCGTCACCTACTGAAGTTCTCCTCATGTTTTAGTTAGATTTTTATCATTAAGTCTGCTCGGATGTTTTCATGATAGTCCACTGATGGCTCAAATTACTTTTTAAACCTGTGTATAACTTTTTAGTAACCTTTCAATTATTTGGTTTTACAGAGTTTCATGTACTAGACTTCTGAAAATGTATACATATTTTTCCCCTGTATCTATTCTGTTAGTCCATTTCACATGTTTTTGTTTAATTTCCTAACATTTATACAGTTTCTCGGTACGGTAATAATAAGCCTTGAACAGTTTCGCAAATGTAGCCTTGGTGGAGTGTCGTAATTTCTGCAGTAGTCTTATAGTAGCTGCTAGCAGTGTACCACACGTCTCTTCATTGCAGTTCACTAGCAATGTAGGTATTGCAATAGTTGCAAGACTTTGACAGATAATTATGTCGTTTCAGCTTATTATACTGACTTTTTCGCTGTAGCCAGGTTGTAAGTCACAGTTGGGAGAGAAATAATTTTTAACAAATTAATAACATTCAGTACATTTGTTAGGGAAATAGTATGCTACGGTGACAAATTTAATATAAATAGTCTAATAAACATGACTTAAATTTTAATCAGCATATCCATATGGTAGAGAGTTAAAAAATACATCTTAGCACCCATATTGTTTGTCGTCTAGACAAATAAGTATCAGTTTGTTGCTACACTTGAAATATAGCTGCTTTTTCCATGATCTTATACTATGTTAGAGATGCTGCTGAACCATCGCGGAAAATGTTTTGTGCCAACATAACCTTGAAAACGCTGCAGTATCTTGTGACATGTGTGGCTGGGTGATATACGTCTGACACAACGTAGCTGTCTGCAGACCAATTTCAGGCATCAAATATTACAATATTTGGATTCTTATTGGCTCAGTGAAATAGGGTAACAGCTCCACGTACAAGCGAAAGCCAGTAATATTTAGTTGAGCTGAACGAATACGTTGGAACCTAGCAAACAGTCCAAGTTTTCCCACGATAAATTATCATTTCTAGCCATAGCGTGTGGGGAAGGCGTCCGAGAGCATAACATCACACTCTTGATTTGACAATCTTCTGGACTGGCCACCAAAAGGCGTCTGACGAACCTCGCAAAATTACATAGAGACCGGAAAAATTCGCGGGTTCACCTACCTGTAGGTTAGCCTGCAATTATATTTGTGTACTGAAGCAGACATCAGATGCTCATTAGCTGCTTGCGGTTAAAGTGATATATGTCCGTATTAGTTACAATTCCATTATTGGCTCAGAGACTTTCTGGACGTGTCAAATAAGTCATAGGGCAATCGCGAAAGTGATACAAACTTACAGTTGGAATTGCAGCTTGTGCCCAGTTAAAAAAACGCGAATTTTTCAAGTGTCTGCCTATACAGCTAGCGCATGGACACTGTTGCGGCGTGTTAGGAGAACATTTTTTTTTTTTAAGAAATACTACTAATAGTTAGAGGCCTGAAAAATGTGCGTTTTCTTTCAGGAACAAGCTAGAATTTCATCAGCTGCAAGTTCGTACCACTTTCGCAATTGGCTCGTGACTTATCTGTAGAGCCCGGTAATTTTCGCGAAAAGAATTTTGCAACACTTTGTTTCAGTGCCTTACGTGCGCACCTGCATCTCTGCTATGTGGTCAGTGATTGGATGCCGTAACACCCAGCGTCTGGAGGTTAACACCGCAAATCACAGACGTGATGTGTCGTTGTTATACGTGTACTGATTGGCACAGTCAAATGAATAACGACTCTGCACAAAAACACTCTGTCAATAGCCATGAAGTTGAACTGCAGGTGTGCACGTAAGACACTGAAACAAAGTGGGGCAAAAATCTTTTCGCGAAAACTACAGGGCCCTACTTATCTGACACTTGCTGGAAGTCGCTTAGCCAATAGTACAGAAGCAACTAAATACAGGCCCATATCACTGCATCACCGAGCAGTCAGTGAGTAGATAATGTCTGCTTGAATACACAGATGTTCTTGGAGGCTAACCTACACGTCAGTGAACCCGCGAATTTTTCCGATCTTTTCTAATTGTGTGTTCGATATGTTTATCTGCGAAAAGAAAACGCATATAAAACTATGCCTCTCTAATTCAGCTTTCTACATTGTATATAGAGGCACGATTATTTCGCGTATTTATCTGGTATCAGCCTAGACTTCTCAGTCCTATACACGAACTGGGCATTGTCGATTGTTCATTGGCTTCTAACCGTTCATGCGGGTATCTCGTGATTTCACCACGATTTATTTCCTTATTTATTACTGGTTTGCAGTCGTCAATGTGTATCAAAACTACTGTAGTACGATCACAGTGATGACAGAGAAGTATACATTATTGACGTTCAACCTGACATAGAATCAATATGCGAAATAATCGTGCCTCTAATTATATACCATTAGAGATGGTGAAAAATCGCGAGAATGTTTTCTGCCGGCGTATTCTGCAAATCAGTGCAGTCTTCTTCGTCATGTATTGTTGGCCTGCGGTTATGTGGAACAGTCTAGTTGTTTACATACGTCCAGTAGTAGCGCACAAGAGTTATCATTGGCCCAGTTAAATAGCGACTCGCCGGTAACGAAATAAAAGCGTCGGAAATGAATACATTACATTGAAGCCTAGCAAACAGTCAACTTTTCCCACGATAAATCACCTTCTCTGTACATCATGCTTAGAGACATGACTTCGGGGCACCTCAAAGTGGATAAAAACGACTTATTCAGACTTGTCACCTAAAAAATACGAAACAGAATCGTAAAACAAAAATAGAGAAGCACGCGCGAGACTTTTCATTCAATTTCCGTAGATAAAAAAGTACGGTCATCGCTTGAAGTCCCATAGGAAAAATCCAACGGCCAAAACACTGCACGCCGTTTTCTGCGCATAAAGGCTACATTGTTGTCGACGCACGAGCCGGTCTGGCTCTTATGCCCTGCCTGTTTCCGTACTTCAAAAGCAGCATCTAGCGCCTTCTGTATAGGGCTCTTAAATAGAGAAGCGATGGAATACCAAGGGCAGGGAAACAGGAGTGCCCCAAGTAAACCCGCCGGCCAACGGCAACGTTTACAACGAACAGCTGCCGGTGACTACAGGTAAACGTGGCGTGTGGATAGTCGTATGACCAGACATGGCTGTTGCACGAATTTATTACGCCATCCCGTTGGAAGGAAGCGCCGTCAGTAGACACAATGTTCGCTTGAAACCCTCGTTTTTCTAATCGTCGGTGTAGAAACCAATCTGCCAATTGGACTCGTCTGGGAAATTCGGTCGGCCCTAATTCTGTGTAGCATTTGTAAAAATCAATAGATGCAGTATCACTTCGTCCAATACCCGCACTACGGTGCACAGTATAAACACTTCCGTTACCACAATGTTTTTTTTATATGAGCCACTGCAAAGTTACATTTCCCGAAAGAATTTTTTTTTTAAGTTACAGTACCAAAATTGTGTTACTTTTAACATAATATAATTGAAATCTTTGTTGTGAACATAGTTACGGTATTTATGACAAACACAATATTTACGAGAAAAAGTAGTTAGGCTACCTTTCCTACAAATAAACTTATATTATTTCAAAGAAAATAGTTTTTAAACAAAATGCCATACGAATCGTAAGGTGTTCCAATTTTGCTTTGCAAAGTTACTTCGCAGTAGTTAACATTTAAGCATAATTGGATTATGTCAACGAAAGAGTTTTTTTGTGTGTACGCTTACGCAGACGTTC
This sequence comes from Medauroidea extradentata, assembly GCA_003012365.1. NCBI lineage: Eukaryota > Metazoa > Arthropoda > Insecta > Phasmatodea > Phasmatidae > Medauroidea > Medauroidea extradentata. The sequence continues at coordinate 62,089 of PNEQ01084240.1, read as the reverse complement.
AAAATGTTCGCCACAGTGCGGGTACACAGTAAAAAATTATCTTTACAGCGAAAAAAATATTTTCCTTTGAGTACATTTAGCTTCCGATAGATAAAATATTGTCTTATTACAAAGCAAATCTAGAAAAAATTATGTTTGGTGTTACTTTTTTGATATAAAAGCCTTTCTTTGAAAATAATACCAGTTTCTTTGTAGCTAAGAAAATACTATTATTATTAATAAAGCTGGTGTTTAAAATACCACAACTAACTTCACCACAAATATTTCTACTAAACTATATTAATAGAACCACAATGTTTGTTATCGTTACTGTAACATTCAAACAAAATTTACCTTTGCGGCCAAGTTACTTTGCCGGAGCTCATATTCAGACAATTTTATTTTGTTTTCAGCGCAAGATTTTACTGTGGCAAAGAAGATTGTACCGATGGTGTGATAGTTTTCAGCCATTTGTAGGCCTAGTACTTATTCTTAGGTCTCCTAAACTCCTCGTGGCCATCCTCCCGTAACCGATGATGCAATGCTGTAAAAATAGTGGGATGAGGTTGTCTTCTGTTCTGATATCGCTCTCTGCTAAAGCACTGTTCTGCTCTGTTTTCACTCCCTCTGCACCATACACCATAGAGAAAATATGGTAATCAAGAGAGTTCGCTCCCCCTGCACCATACGCCATAGAATGAATAAGGTAGTCAATAGAGTTCGCTACCAAAGCACCATACACAATAGAATAAATAAGGTTGTAAAAAAAATTCCCTCCCACTGCACCTTCCTCCGTAGAGTAAATAAGGTAGTCACGAGAGTTCGCTTCCACTGCACCATACACCACAGAGTAAATAAGACAGTCAGGAGTGTTCGCTCCAACTGCACCATTCACCATTGAGAAAGGTACGGTAGTCAAGAGAGGTCTCTCCCACTGCACCATACATTGTAAAGTAAATAAATTAACGTTCGCTTTTACTGCACCTTACTCCATATAGTAAATAAGGCAGTCAAGAGACTAGAACGTTAATTTTTCTGGTGAAATCCAAATAGCACAGTGTTATATTTTTCCGAATGTAATTTTCCTGAATACTACCAATACAGTCAATAGATCTCTGTTGAGGTATGTCGTCATACGATGGCAGCTGGTAGTGTCGCAAACGTGACGCAGACATAAAAAAAAAATTAAGTACCTAAAATATTCATCGGAGGTGTTGGGATTCAAACCATCGACAGCTTAGCTTTGAAATATGATCTTATTAACTTTAGTGTTAACTGGCATTTTTTGTTAGTTAAGAGTATTTCTGCTATTGCAACGACTTTAAATACATGACTTCGCAACTTTACTGTTTATAGAGACTATTGAGACGAAAAATAAGTTCACACCCAGGAACCTAAGAATCGAACCCAGAATCGCACTTTCCGTAAGCTGGTGCACAGCCAATTAAGATACGGGCGTCGACTCTGAGTTACGAGAGCTGGTGTGCGATTCTTTATGTAAAGCGTAAATGTAGATTGTGCAGTATTCCCGAGACCGTTGTTATTAGTCAGTAATTATACTTACAAAATTATTTAGAGAAGTAAACGGAAATTTTAAGTTAATTCAGTTTCTTAGGCATACATTCAGACTTTAAAATGCTGCCGATTTATAAAAAGAAAAGAAACGTCTGTAACGGTAAATGGCAGACATTTACGAAACCTTATGAGGTTAGCATGGATAGAACTACATTCCACTTTTATTTAGTGGTTTGAAATTTATCCGTATGATGTTTGTGAGCGTTGGAAACGTGAGCTGAACTAATTGTTGGCAACCGTTATCGTACCGAGCATGGTGTAAAATGTCGAGTGTGGTAGGGGCAATGGTAAAACATTCGCCTCGCATTTGGGAGGAACCGATATCAATCGCCGGCTGCGACCATCCTGATTTCGATTTTCCAGGGTCTTTAGAAATCACTCCAGGCGAATATTGCGATGCTTCCTTAAACTGGCTATGGCCTTTTCCCCGCGTACCTCCACCAAGCCCACGTGCTGTTCGAGGACACGTACAACCAAATATTTAAAACAAATATTACCTGGGTAATATCCAAAAATCAATCATCATGGTTTTTTTCTGTCATATTACCAAGTTAACCTAACTATCGCTAAGTAGTAGGTTACTTTCACTAACGTAAAATTACGTTTCGTAAATGTCCGTTATTGACAACATACTCGACAAAAATTGCATTCCTATTTTAATTGAAACACTGCTTGTATCTTATATTTAACGAAATTAAAATTGTCGGTTTCATTATAATTTAAATTGAGAGTGAAAATTGTACTTTTAAAATCTAATAAAAAATCAGTGTAGTTCTGCTTAATTTCGTGTCAGGAGGAGAGTTTGTTTTTTAAGTGTTTCTTTTAATGCTGTACCGCGTGAACACCCCCTGCCGTATACGAGATACGTATGCCTGCAAGTTCCCGCCATGAATAAACCTCATTACATTTAAAAGTACTACGGTCACCTTCATTATCACTAGGGACCATCAAAGTTCGCGTTAACATTTAGTGACAAACTGTACTTCACCGTCTTGGGCCTAGGTTGGCATTGTGGTTCGAGCACTCGCCTACCACCACGGGGATTCGGGTTCGATTCCCGGATTTTCGCATGCGGAAATCATGCCGGACGATACCACCGGTCAGCGGGTTTTCTCAGATATATCCCATTTCCTCCGCACTTTCACTCCGGCAAAGCTCCATACTCACCTCATGTCGCGCCTCACCAGCGCTTACGACCTAGATGTTTAGCGCTGACCACAATCTCTCGCTCACCCATTCACAGTTCTGTATACACCTTAGAACAACGTGTTGTTCTATCGGCCACGAGCTTCTATGTGATGTCGGTTACATGTATGACCACTAGCGCCAGTGATGCTCGATGAAACTAATTTTCCAACGATTTGTTTCAGTGTCTTGCGTTCACATCTTCAGCTCTGCTTTATAGTCTGGTAGATACCTGAAAAATTCGCTTTTTCTTTTAGGAACAAGCTAATTCCAACTACTAGGCTATAAGTTCATGTTAATTTCGGAACTGTCCCTCAACTCTTTCGACAGTTCCCGGAAGTCGTTGAGCCAATAAAAAAACGTACATAAATTAAGGCCCATGTCACGGTGTTATCGGACAGCTAATGAACAGCTAATTTTTGCTCGAATACGCGTATATTCTTGGAAGCTAGCCTACATGTCAGTGAACCCACGAATTTTTCCCGTCTCTAGTGATTGGTTGTTTTATCTCCCAGGAGTCTTGATGTTCTAACCACAAATCACAGACGTGTGGTTCTGCAGTAAACTAACCGTGACTAGCGCAATCTAATATGTGACGTCAGTTCACACATGCCGCCAATAATCTTGTAGCATATCTGCGGATGTGCACGTGAGACGCCGAAACAAACTCGGACAATATTCTTTTCTCGAAAAGTTCATGGCCGTAGTCATTGCACAATAGGGAAGGCGTTCGGTAGCGACATTCCACCTCCTTCCGCTGTTTCTTTAAACGGCATACCGGGATGTTTTGTCTAGACGACGATTCTGTTGGTTTATTTATAAGTTATCGTTGGGAATCGAACCCTTATCACTAGAGACATGCAAAATTCACGTTATATTTTTGCTGGCAGACTTGACTGCAAATGGCAGTGAAACGTTTCCCAATGGGTAACAATGTTGTGGTCTGCCGAGCAGAACGCAGCTATCCAATAATTAAACGTTCCGTGACAGATTGACCAACCTCATGTAAAGCGATCACGCGCACGTTAACGGACATCACACAGAAGCTCGTGATTTTATATATATATATATATATATATATATATATATATATATATATGCATAGGACAGTTTAGCCTAGTTTGTCACCAAATAATAAAGATATTGCTGGTCACTACTGATTATGGTCAACTCGGCGGGAAGCCAACAGCAATGTGATCGTCTGACAGCCGCTACTTTTGTGGTGATGGTGCTAAACGTGTTGTGTATTCTCATAGGCTCGTTTGACGACACTTCATGAATCCCTATAGTTTAGTAACTGTAATTTGTAAAACTGCTGTTCGGAAGGAATTTTGCTAAAGCTAACCACCGTACATCGTTAAGGTTAAGAAATATCATGTGATAAAAATTTAGCATACCCATTTTTCCGTAAAAAAAATTATCCATATATATTTTGCGAGTTCAACGACCAACGCGCTAGAAGGCATTATCCTGTGTATACCAAAGCCCTGTCATTGGTCCATTACCTGCTTCTCATTCAGACAGCAGACAGTGAACGAATAAACGGGGCTTGAGTATGCATAGGACATTGGATTCTGGCATGCAGGTCATTGAACTCGCGAATTTTTCCTAGCCCTATCCATCATATATCTTAACGTGGTAAGGTACGAGGGCTTGCCGTGCAAACCGTATTCATTTCTCAAATATCTCCAGCAGTTTTCAATATTTTAGTTCAAATCTGTTATAAAAATTAATTTTCATGTGCTCGTAATTCATTAAGTATGCAGGTTCGAGTAAAGTGTTAAATATACACACTACACCATTTTACATAAGTAATTATCTCAATAAGTTTGTCGGTTTAATTCACATTCAACCAGTACCATGCTACCACATTTGTGTATTTATTAGAATTGATATGTATGCAGTATTCCGTATAGCGTCGAACTGAGGCGAATATTTAAGGGAATTGATACGTTTTTACGAAATAACGCTGATGTTACTTTGTTTATTGGTGTAAGCTGATCCTTTATCGTGTGCTATAGCTGCTGTGAAAGTACAATATACATTACAACAAAGATTCATTCTTGCGAAGCAATACTGAATGACAAATTAAATTACGGTTACGGAATTTTGACAAGGGGAGGGGAAGTTAGGTGGTCGCGAAACCCTGAAAGGAACACAATACTAGCACTGGTACGCAAATTGAAAACTATTGGATTTCTTGTGAGCAAAAAAGCCTAACATCGTCAAAATCATCTGTCCACAGATGCTGTACACATCCGAGCAAAACTGGAACGCTCACCCAGCATGTTACCGAAACTTTAGTCGCAGGAGACCTGATACTTATCATTGTGAACTGGATCTACTAAAGAAGCTATATAAATTCTCGGATCTTCATGAATTGCGGGAGGCAAACCACAACAATAAACGACTGAATTTTAGCAGTTAGTTTCAGGCGTTCAGTGTAAATAAATCTAGGCATATCGTCCATCCCACAGTTCGCAGATGAAGCAGGGTTTCATTTAGCCGCTATGTGAACTCAAGTTACTGGTCAGCTGAAAATTAACGTCGCGCGGCTCATACGCTCAATTAAGACGGAAGTTAGTATAAAATCCTCGCACTGATAATAGGTGAGTCAACATTTTTCTTGGTCAGGCAGTGTACACTGCAGCGTACCGAAGGATTTTCGTGGCGTTGTAACGACTTGACTATGTCAAGGCTGGGTCAAGGTAATTGCCAACAACGCGGTCCACATGTATAGGCATGAGGGTTTGTCACGGAGAAAGCTGATTGTTTGCTGGGCTTCTGCGTAACGATTTAAGAGTGCGTGGTAGATAAATAAAAGCTGAAATCATAAATTGGTTTCGGCGCTTTTCCGAAGCCAATATGGATAAAATACTCAATGACAATCCTAGAAAATGGTATTTGTCAACTGTATAAGTAAATATTTATCCAGAATTACTAATTCGTTACGCGTGATCTCTTGCGCCGCAGTTAAATGCACGAGGTTCCGGCGTCAGAGATTGTGCCTCAGAAGTTCGTAACACCGAAAACAATTTGGTTTAAAACGTTGGCTAAAACTATTGTCTAGGATTGCTATTGTTTATTTTTTCGTAAATTGGCTTCAAGAAACCGGCAGTTATAGATTATTGCTTTTAGCGTTGAATTATGTACCACGCCCTCTTAATTTCCGACGATTTCTTTTCGTTACAGGCGTGTCCCTTCTTCACTGAGACAATGCAATAGGTGATTCGAAATAAAGGGAGCACTCAAAAATGTTTTAATTTATTTGTATTTTCTGCAAGTTTATATATTTTCGCTGTAAGTAAACACGAACTTTGTCACGTGCTTTTATTCACATATGCCTGTACAATGTTTACATCTGCATTACACTGCTCCGATAAATATTATCTATAACATCTACTCATTAAATGCACGGGTGCTGAATAAGATTAATAACCAATAGTAATATTAATTATAAACAGCCGCGAGTTTAACGTCTTATAATACTGGTTTCTGTGCATCGACTCTAACTCAAACGACCCGCACTGTTGCCGTTACGAATCTCGTAAATATGTACACATTAAAATCGAATTTGTAACTCAAAACCGCCACTAAGGAAAAAAACACGACATAATGAAATTCGCAATTTAAGAATTCAAATTTCGTTCAATTACTGTCATGAACGACGACGCACTCAAGCAACAACGTATTTCTTAGTGTCTGAATAAAAAAATTGTTGTTTCTAAATCAAGATACTCATGTTGGCTATTGTAACACATAACTTACAGACTACCATTGAGAAACAGTCACTTTTAATACTTTGAAAGCGTTTTATCAGAAACCCATATTTATTGCATAACGGACAAATGCTACGCTTCAAGCGGCGAAAACCTAAATCTGATGCCACCTATCGGTGGAATTTTGAACTACGTCAGCACGCGGAGTGCTAGGTGCAATTCACTAACGACTGCTGAAGTTGAACGGCCGGGATGCACCACTTTCTACTGGCGCTAATTAAGTAAAATTATACAGGCTGTTGGTATGTGAATAATATCATACATAAATATTTTAAAGTATATTAAATACGGAGAGCTCGAATCAATTTTACGTTATTTCTTTATGTTGTATTTAAATATAAAATGCACGGAACTATATGCAGTGATTCGCTGCCAACTGTACAAGCAATAATGCAACTGTTGCCAATGTTGTATTATGTGCAGTAACCGCTTGTGATTTTTTTTCAAAGGTTAAATCTTTAGTGCTCACTTTATTCCGAATGACCTAATTCTGTTGCGCTATAAAGACCGAACATCTGTATAGTTTTGTCTGTACACTGCTAGACCACGTCACTCAACAATCGTCCAATAATACCAGAAACAGAGGCTATAGTTGTTTGGAATATATGCTGGCAGAAAAGATTCTCGCTATTCTCCACCATCCCCAAATATATATATTTATTTACCTCGGAGGCAAAAACGTCCACTTTTCTGAAAATGCGTTTTTTACCAAGGCGATCCGGATTCGATTCCTGGCGGGGTAAGTCCCCGGATTATCAAATGTGGGTATCGTGCCGGACGATGCCGTTGGTTGGCGGGTTTTTTTCGGGGATTTCGCGTTTCCCCCGCCCTTTCATTCCGGTGCTGCTCCATACTCACCTCATGTCAGCCCTAACCTGCGCTGAAGACCTCGATGTTAAACTCTGACCAAATCACTCACTCACTCACTTTTTTTACCATAAGCATTACCACGGTTTTAAGTACTCTCTAGCGACATACAAAACACAGTCTGTGCTGTGTCAATACCACGCGCTTTTTTGGTATTAAATAGCTGAATTCACTAGTGAACCACACTCTTCAATCTGCTCTCCTGAAAAATATGATTTTGTGACATAGTGTTTTGCGCCTCCGAGGTACATATATGTGTTGGGGGAGGTACGTGTATGTGCAAATGTTGCGTTATTATACAGCAGAGTAACTCCAATGTGCTGTGTGCTCATGTAACTTCTGATATTAGCCAACAGTTTGTGTGGCACGCCAGATTGCCTATTCCAAACCCATGATAAAAGGTCAACCCTAAAATTACCAATATCCTGTAATGCGAGCAAACAAAGTTACGAAGTCAATAACATCACGGAGTGTATTCGAGTGAGTACAGCATAGTAAATTCTAGCGTGTTTCCAAATATAAACGCGAAATTTTCACGTCTGTAGTAATATATAACACACCTCGACTGCGATAATTGTAACCTTCTTGACTGTATATCGTTTTTTAGACATACTCAACTGCTATTCAGAAGTCGTCTGTCAATGAAAATTACAGAAAAAATTATGTTGTGTGTGTATCCCGTTGAATATATCATACTCTGCTTATTTACGTTTTCCTTATTTTGTGTAGTTTTATTTGGCCAATCAATGGAGTATGTCCAAAAAACTACATACATGCATGCACTCCCACCGCACGATTCTTTCAAAGATAGTATGTAAGTTTCTTAGGCGACCAGATGATTTCCAACTACCTGTGGCCAGCGAGATCTCTGTGTACGACAACCGCGTACTTCTTCACGTGGTTATTTAAAAGAAATAATTTATGCCTCACGCCTCAGAAAGTAGGAGATTTGGTGCACAACGAGAAACACAAGATTAGCAGCATCCTTCAACAAGTGACCAATAACGTGGAGCGATGTATTGAGTTCAACCTAATGTAGGTTAGAGGATATTCTCAATATTTCCTATAGATAGGGATCGGAAAATTTCGCAGATTCAGTGACCTGAATGTTGGAATACAGAGTCCTGAGCGCACTCGAGCCCCGACCATTTGCCCACCAGCTGCTACTCAGTGGAACAACAGACAATGTTCCAATATACAGGGCTTGAATATACATGGGACTGTCGATTCTAGCATGCAGGTCATTGAATTTGCGAAGTTTTCCGGCCCCTAGCTATAGATGATATAATTTTCGCAAGATTTACTCAATGTTTGTGCAACAAATTTTGGTTTGCATCATTCGTTTGTATAAAAATGTGTTAGGGCTGATAAAATGATCACGTACTAGCTGTAATAGACAGCGTTGTCTGAGTAAGAATAAATCACATGCAAATGTCGCGCTGTCCCCTAGATATATCCTTCTGAGCTGGACTGCATCCCCACTACAATAGGATAATGGAACACTTGAGAATATTCTAGAATATTTTTGACTTGTACTACATGATTTTGAAACAGTTTAAAACTTTCTCAAATGTTTCAAAACAGGACCCTTTGATGGTCCGAAATCGTCTTGAACATTCTGGAACATTCTAGAACATTCTGAAAAATTTTTGTACTGCTCTGTAACATTCAACATGCTTGAACATTCGAGAGATTTCTAGAAAATACAGGAATATTCCAGCATTTGATTTCCAATTGACCCTCTCTCGACACCCACAACACCAAATCCAACCCCTGTACTTCCAAACCAAAAGCTACATGATCCATGGGGGGGGGGGTGAAGGGCTACAATGCTGCCGTACCGACCTACCCACATGGGGCACTGCGGTTTGTCTTTCGTTAATAATGAAGAGTAGAATTTATAGGTATTAAAAGTAAATATTTCACTTATCTTAACACATTCGCTCCAGTAATCACTGCTACGAGAAATTTTGGGACTTGTAGTGTTGATACAAAATTACGAACGCATTCCAAGTACCTGCAAAAACGTGTGTAACGTGATTTTAATATTTCGACTTTTAGTGGTAATTTAAACTGTTTCTATAATTTAGAAGTACAGAGAAGATAAATATTAAATCACGTGAACTGACAACACATAATGCAGGTTTGAAGATAATGTTCTACGGGATCCTTAGATACCTATTATTGATAACTGCTGTACAAAACATATACAGGATGTACAGGTAATAGGACCTCTTCACATACTCGATTTGAACTCTTAGAATAATGCAATAAAGTACTGAAAACTAAATACAACAATACACGTTTAATTATTAATGCCATGCTACCTTACCGAATGGCGAACCTACAAAATTAAACGAAAAATTATCAAAAATTTTTTTATTGGTTTGTATTGGTAAAGTGTTTTTCAAGGTAGAAAAAACCAAAAACTTGTAAAAAGGTGATATTTTAAAAATACGCAATTAACAAGAGCAAAAAAATTCGGGTGACAATACATAGGCCTATGTAACTCATAACGAGTTTGATTGAAATTTTGAAAAATTGTTCCTCAGGTAACTCGTGAAATAAATATTTTAGTGGGAGTTGTACATAAATTAATACTGAAAACTTGTTTCACAATTTGAAGGAGTTTGAAAGTCAATGCAAAAATACAGAAACCTATAAAACAGTTTTACCATAATTTTGAGCAAATACCTTACCCAATGTAAGGCAATTCTTATGCTAAAGTCTTGCACCGGAATTAAAGTTAATAACTTAAAACGTTCATAAGAATGACATTACACAAGCAACATATTCGCTAACAAATTTGACAAAACTAATTTTAGTTGTTGCCTTATTTTAGCTTATCTATGATTAGTACAAATTTTATACAGATATTAATAAACGTTTTCTTCGTCAACTTCTGCGCCGCGCCATTTTAAGCTTATAGGTAATTTTAGATCTCTACCGGTTTTTAAATTCTGACTTCCTGTCCATTAACACGCTGGATTCTTAAATACCTCAAAATTAACCCAAAAAATGTATATGTAAAGGCCATTCTTCACGAATTAGTTTTTACTTATTTGAAAAATATTAAGCAAAGTAACACCTTGGGTTCTGTATCCAAGCACTGGCGGATTTAATAATTCAGCTCCTTAAACGTCTAAATTTGCTGAGAACTAGAATAAATAATGAAGCGTGTGTACTTAATAACTTAATAAGTAAGTCTTGCTTCACGCTTTATAATATCACAAACACAACAAATTAAAGTAGTTTCAGAAATATTTATCGACTGGTGATTGAGTGTCTTTGTTACCGCCAGTAATTCGCAATATTAAGTCACGTTTGCAACACTATGTTTACTGTGCCAAGAGGAAATATTAAAATTAATTTCATCAGTAGTTCAATTGTTGAGAAGTAATTGTTTTGGTTTCTTGCATAAAAAACGGCATTTTTCATTGACAGATTGTTAAAAACTTCTAAAACTACTTTATTTGTATGTGTACGTATAAAATATATCTTGTAAAGTTTAATTAACTTTTTTACGTCAATTACACACTCTGCAATGTATGCTTCTATTTCCAGCGAATGTATACTATTAGGGTACTGTATTATGGATAGCGTCAACGTATATTTTTATTTAAATGCCATGGGGTGGTGCTGTTCATAATCTCTTTCAGATAAGAAAGTAAAAGCAATAATTCAATAGACCCATGTCTTAAAATTAGGAGCAAAATTTAAAACAAGGCATGTCAACAGAAATAAAAAAATGAGTTAAACATATTAATTATTCAAGTTAGGATAGTTACTTACGCATATATTGTCAGGTTTAATTTTAAAAAATACATGTCCAATTTAAAAACAAACGAAAATTCGTGTTTAATTCAAAACCAGGCTTTTCCACCTTTGTTGTAATTTCTCATTCATACAACTGGGTACAACAGCTTTTTTCTATTGGATAACGTAGAATTACGAAATGTTGCCTGACGCACGTTTACTAACCTTTAAAACCTAGCTTGTCAGCAATATTCATTCAGAACTAGATATCAACATTTTTAATAAGAAACTGAATATAATATTAATTTATATCATAGTAATAATTATAGTGTGACAGTTAAAATTACGTACAACAAAATAAACCGGCTATACATCATTTTCGTTAGCATCGCAACATATGAGTTTTTCCGCTTTACTGTAAAATTGGAAGACGTGGACACGACTGGTTGAAAGTTTATTCTTTAAATGTGTTCGATAGGATCAGTGATAACGAGCCAGATAATCGTAACTGCCGCAAAGTCAGAGAAGCAAAAAGTGGAGACTCTCCTTGTATATCGGTTAATATCCCAGGCACGCTAATAAACACAATGAAGAAGTACGTGACTTACTGCTCGCGAAGAGATGGAGTGAGGAGAGGATTCAATTACTGGTAATCAAATAACGATTGCGCAAAATCCACGTCGGACGTCAATGGCGACGTAACGCGAGTTAACGCAATCAAGCCAGGGTAGTTGCAGGTTTCAAGAAAGCACTCGCTCGGAACGAGGGACAATATCTGATATAACATACACACACACAAGGACAAGACAAATTTTAAAAACAAAATGTACCCGAACACACAGATAAAAGTCCTAATGTTCCTGAAATCATTTGTCTAAAATGCGTTTTAAACTTTCCAATTTTTTGTCAACAGAGATGATCAAATCTTCGCCGTACTAAAAACTTTCATATATTAAATGTGGAATCGCACGCAAATATCAAAATTGCAATTAACTCGGGGAGGAAAGGTGCAACACTTCTGAAACATAAAAGCCTACATGTTGTAAAAATACTAGCGTAGGGTGCTATTTTCGTTGGCCATTTGTGTAAGTCAATAATGGGATACGAGTTTATTAAAAGAAAGTTTAAATAATAATAAACTAAAAGTAAAAACCTGTATGGCTAGCATCTACCCAAACAGTTTTGGTAAATGTTACAGCAGTGAAATTATTTTTTATTGTAAGTCACTATTCGAATTTTCACGCTCCAGATTTGTTAAGTATATATATATATATATATATATATATATATATATATATATATATATATATATATTTATTTATTTATTTATTTATTTAATTTCGAATCATGTCGTATTGTGTACTATTCGCGTGATCCAAAAGTAATCAAATTACAAACTTGGCTTATCATTACACAAAAACTACGCTTATGGGGATAAAAATTTGAGAAAGTATCCAAGCGTATTTATCAATATTAACAGTGTTTGGAAAAGGTGAAACATGGAATATTTCTCACACAGCACACGAAATGTTCAAGAGACAGGTGGTCGTTAAATAAACGAGGTAAATAGCAGCAGGGGTTCGCAGAAGAGTTGACAAAGAAGCGAAGTTTCAGCGGAGAAGTAATATAGTGAAGTTAATTTGGAACACGGAGGAGAGAGATAGTGGTTGGTGAACCGTGCGACACGCTGTGACGGTCTGTCGCTGGGCGAAGGGGTAGTTTGTGGAAGGACGAAAGGGGGATACGTACGCCTCAAACAACAATGTATGTTGCTGTGTCGGCGTAGTGGTCTCATCAATCCCGAGAGCAGCAAAGATCAAAGAGAACTACAGCAAACACTTTTAGTCTGCGATGAACCCAGCGACTGGTCTTGTCCAATTTCGCCTCTATATTCTGTGTTTGTCCTTCCACTGCTACGCGTCAAATTAACATAGTCAAGTAAAGATTGTATGCTTACAAAGGCTGTTCGGAAAATTACCCGAAATATTTCATGGGACGATTCTTGTGGAAAGTGGAGGAAATTATTAGCGCTTTTGTAAACTCACCAGTTGAAGAAGGGTAGGTTATCTCAGTCACGTTACGTGGTTTTGCTGATCATTAGTAACTTTAAGAACGCCTGCAATGCTGTTCAGGGTTTTCGATTGGCGGAAATTAAAAAAAAAATATTCTTACATAATTTCTGCATATGTTTTTTTTTTGCTAAATGCTTCATCCGGAGTGCATTCTTTACAAGTTAACTTATTTATATTGAAACACAATGGTAGTATTGTGCTTATTTCTTAGACATTTTAAACAAAATGCATTTATTTTCACTTCGCTATGGTTTTCTGTCAAATGCTCAAAATTTGTCATCCTTGCTCGAGAGCAGGATAACTGTCGTCAAGTGAAATTTCGAACACCGGTAAATTTCTCTTCGGTTAAATTTCGAACATTTTAGAAGTTGCAATTTTGGCTAAACTACCCTGCCCTAGTTGATTAAAAAAATACCTCACATTATGCAACTCGCAGCCTAGCTAAACTCGTAAGGGATATCCGCTCTTAAAGGTATAGTTTTAACTTTGTATATTTTTTTTTTGCAAAATATCGGGAACGGCTTTGAATAAAACCCCGTATATTAACATTGCTCTGTGTTATCGATATTAAAAACATACGGGGAAAACGCGTTAAAATCGTCCGCCAATATACGAAACACAGAGGTGACATCCCTCTAAGTGCATACGAAACTTTTTCGTCATGAGATAAAACGTATCTGATGTGCAGGCAATAACACTAACACTGTGTCTATTTGCGATAGTGATTTAGTCGACGTGTTTACTTCCGCGTGTATGAAGTATGGCAAACTACCAGCCATTTTCACGTCCCCGCGAACGGCTTTACGTGGATTTTTAGATGAGACATTTGATTCTAGACATTGGCACTATGAGTTTATTTTTTGCTTCAATTGGATGTACTATATACGACTAACGCTTCAGAAGACCATGAGAAAATGTTGTAGTGTAAACCTACCAAACACCGTGAAATACCTTAATATCTTGATAAAGCGCTTTGAGGGATTAACAAAATTAGGAAGTATCTGTACACAGAGTTCACTTGATTACCGACAGAGAGCAGGCGTGTTTAGTCATGCAACAAGAGAAAATATCACACCTATGTTTTGTTTGTTGGCGGATGATTTTACCGATATGTTTATTTTTTAAATTATTTTTAATTTGGTAGTGTGGATTTTATTAATACAATTAATACATTATGGCATTGGGATTTTAAGTTTTCTGATTTATGTGTGATTTTACAGGTGGGTGGGTGAGGTAGTCAAATTAATTAATTGACTAAATAATTAATTTATTAATTTGGTGGATGGTGGCTTTGCAGAGAGAGGTGAGGAGCTTAAGGCACCTCCACCACTGTTGTGAAACTATTATTTATCTGTTTTATACATATGTTAAAGTAATTGGTTGGCTGTAGTCAGAGGTAGGCACTTTATACTGAAACTAGTTAAGTGGTTAAGTTAAGGGTGAGGATTATGGTTAATGAAATATGTTAATCTAATTACGGTGGCTCTACATAGTTTAGCTACAGAATACTACAAGGTTACACTACATAATTAAGATAGGAGGGGAGCGGCTGTTTAGATAATTAAGTTTATACTCTACTCGACGACGGTGACCCTTTGGACACCTTAGACCTCACCGTCAAATAATGTGCCGGAGGCTGATGATAAATGTGCTGGTTATCGACGGACGGCGGCAGTCGTGGGTATCGACCCAGGACCATCCTCGCGAGCTGGTGACGGCTGGAAGGCTTGAATGAGACAGGCCCCGATTCCCCCAATACTTTGCATTATATTACCACACTTCAGTGCAGGTGGGTAAAATCGCTGAGGCCCTTGTCTTGTACAACTACCGACCTCATTGCACTGCCGTCGTCGCTAGCCCGTCCTCCAGGCGAGGCTCTTGGTAATCATAATATTACGGTTTTGATATCGGTAACACTGATCATTGTTCATAACATTGTGGTTTTATTCATAGCCGTTTCCAATATTTGGCAAAAATTGTGAATTTAAAACATGGATTTTCAATGGAAGATATCGCCCTTAAGGCCACGGGTCCTTATTTTATTACGTTTTATTTTTTAAATCATGAAGAGAAGCAGATAGCACAAAACCCTTGAATAGAAATGTTGGAAATCGTTTGAACTATGTAGCCTAATTTTCACCGAAATTTAATTTTTTTATAATTTTGCTAGTTGTTGAATTTATGAAAATTTTATTAGATCGATAATTAACCAAAATGATCTGAACTTACGTTCTGACAAAATTAGGCTACGTAGTACAAACACTCCCCAACACTTTGCCTACATGTAACGGTTTTGCGATATCTGCTCTCTTTTAGGAATTAAAAATTTTAATTTTCAAAAACAGCATTATTAGGAACCCTTGGTTAAAGGTGGTCAAGTGCGTTAAAATCTTAATTTTACATTTATGTCAAATAGTGTTAGTTTAATAGACAGCACTTTTTTGAGTACAGTTTCCTGTGAAAACACAATTTGAGCTCTCATAGTTTTCTCATAAGGTCCGTCAAAGTCAAAATTTGCATTTTCTGCTGCCATGTAAATAGTACAAACCAAATAACTTACGTAAGTGAAAAAATTCACGGTGAAATAACATGCAATATGCTACGTAATAAAATACTTAGAAAATATTCCATGTACTATATTTGTGTTTTAAGAAATATTGAATCTGCAATTTTTTTCTGTACTTCTGTGATAATTTTTTTTTAATTCAAAGTGTTACACTGTGGGTTTTTTAATGTTTTATTGCAGAGCTCATTGTATGTTAGTTCACTGTGAATTATTTAATTTTAGAATATCAATTAGTTTTCGCTATTTGCATGGCAGCGTAACAAGCAAATTTTGAATTTGACGCACGGTTAAGAGAAAACTATGAGAGATAAATTTTTGTGTAAAAGGAAACTGTACTCAAAAGTATCGTCTACAAAACTAACACTATTTCGTAAAAATATAAAATTATGGTTAAATCGCACGTGAACACTCTTAAGAGTTCAGCTAGACTACAAGTTATATTACGAAATTATCATAATATTCCGCAAAAATTAACCTCCCAAAATATGTCGGGAGAGTTTCCGAACAACCTACGGTGACTCCTCCTAATTCTAGTACCTCAACACATATGCTGGTTGGAACCTCATGGGCGTGACTAGGCGAGAATGAAGCTGTGGTGGTTCGTCATTGTCTTCCGCAATATAGGGATAAGGGGACAACACAACACCCAGTCTTCAACCCTGGGAGGTGACTGTAAATTGTATCTCCCTGGCCGGGAATTAAACCCAAGACCCTTGGCCCACCTCTCAAGAGCACTAACCACTTTTTTATCAACATTTTTAGTGCATTGGCGCTGCACCAACCATTCCACCCTTTAATGTGACTATTTGAGAAATCCCGAGTAATTTTCGTGAGACAATTACACAGAGACATTTTTGAGTCCATTTGGACAATCACAAATTCATTCCCATCCAGACCTGGGAGTCGAACCTAGAACCCCTCGCACCAAAGTCGGGCGCTCAACCAACTTTTTTTTCTTTAATAATGTTTGGTGCAGTGGTGAGGCGGAAGCTTCCGCACAGCAACTGCACCAACAACTCCCTCCTTAATGTGACTTGTTTGAGTAACCACGGGTAACTTTCGTGAGACTATTTTATAGAGACAATTTTTGAGACCATTCGGGCAAACATAAATCCACATGCAGCCAGACCTGGGAATCGAATCCTGAACCTCTCGCAGCCAAGTCGGCCGCTTAACCAACTGAGCCAGGGAGGAATCGCCTGCACTGAGCCAAGTAGTCGGACACTATAGTGATACAGTTTGAATTAATATTATAACCAAATTCGTTAGTAAATGTCCACCAAAAATTTTTAATTATGTATCGAATTTCAGTCCACGGCATATACGTGTCAATAATAAACATACAATCTTTGTTACGAAACTATCAAAGAGGTCGTTAAATAATTTTAAGGTAAATGAAAGCAAAACCGCAGATTGTCCTACCAGCCCAAGCAAAATATTGCCAAATTACGAAGGTAAACACAACTGGCGTGGTTCAATATTACTTCGTCCTCATTCGTGATTGAGAACCTTGTCGCGCAAGCAGTTATGTGTAGTTGCCGTTTACGGCATATGTTTGGCATACTTCAAACTAAAATTAAATTTGCTAAAATACCTTACCGAACATAATTACAAATACATATGTATTGAAAAGAATATATAAAAAAGGCAAAATATTCAATTTTTTTATATTGTGTAAAGGATTCTAAAACATGTCAACCAGTAGCCAGTGGCATGTAGTTTCAGTGTGAATTTTTTCATTTCATTACGTTCATTGGTTTTTGTAGCTTAAAAGAACAAAAATGTGCGAATTTTGACTTTGAGGTTCCATTATGGGAAATTGGCTGAGCTAAAAATTTTTGTAAGAGAGTAATTTACTCCCAAGTAACGTCTACAAAATTAACAATATTTCATACAAACATAAAAATACGATTATTCTCTACTTAAACAACCTTAACATATGTAATAAAAATTTCAGAATTTGTAAACTGTGAAAAACGCACGTGAAGCTTGGACGTAATGATGCAAAGTCTACGTAATGCTTAGGAAAAATGCCCTGCGTTTATATGAGTCTGGTGAGTGAGCATTGATATGCATCCACTGTAATAATTTTAGATAACCTTAACCAACTTCATGCTCCTGGCAATCTGTCGCTGGAGATGAAGCATCGTGTGCGTTTTTAGGTAAGTTTGTTGACTGTGATCAGTAGAAAAAATCGGACAGTTTTATTATTTACGTATTTCTCGGTAAATATAATCATTGATTTTTGGTGAAAATAATTTTCCTTGCGTGCTCATCAGCAGAGTGTCTTTGTGCAGTATTCGCACATTTGACAGTTTCTACTGCAATGCCATGCATCTGTGTTTTCGCAGAGAGCTAAAAACATCCATTCGCCGACTATAATGCATAAATAACACAATTTTATCAGTTAATTTTTATACTATAGTTTCGTTAAATATTTGTATACCACCGGCATTGCAAATTTTGATTTTCCTTTCATTTTGTTACAAATATGAATTTGATGACTCGTTAGGTAAGTATGGACATCCTAAGGCCATGAATTAAAAATTATACTGGTGATTTTACAGAGGAATGAGACGAATGCGGATATTCAATACCTGCGGTAGTCAAAAATTTCGCGATTTCATCGGTACTGTGGTCGCAGGAAGCATCTGGCAGGGTCGCCGTGGTTATAGCAAGGAATAATTTCTACTCTGCCCACTAGTAATGTCCTGCAGTGACAGCAGTGCTGAAGCTTGGCAACATTGTCGAGACACTCACCGCAATGTAGCCAGGAGCCCTATGCTCGAGTCAGCGTTGTTATACGTACCATCTTCTCTGTGTTTGTACCATAATTTGGCATGGTGTACCATGCACCGTGACGAGTTCCTCATAGTAAGTAAATGTACCATAATCTGGTCACCCGCCGGGCTTCTGGCTATTTTCCAATAATTTAATGTTATACTCAACAATATATATATATATGCTCACTGCATTATTCACAGCTGCAGATAAATGTGTACTTATAGACTTTTTTTTCGAGATGCCGTGCACCCTATTATGGGTTCATGCAAAGAAGACGATGATAATCCTGGAGACATTCTCGTAGCAAAAAAAAAAGCGTTAAAATGTGTGAAGAAATATCGTCACAATTAGGAAAATAAAGACGATATAAAACTGTAGTTGAGACAAGCGAAAGACCTGAAAAGGTTATATATGGGTAACGCTCTTTAACTGCCATTTCCAAACATCATTCACACACATTGAATAGTTTTCGAATAAACGTATATTGGCCTAAGCTCTGCAGGTTACACTGTAAAACGCGAGTTATTTCTTTTTTTTACGTAGGACTATTTTATTCCAGTAGTATTACAATGAAACAACTGAGTAATGAAAGTGGGACAAAAAATATGATTTTACACAGTATTATAGCCGGCCTCTGTAGCGTGGTGGGTAGCATGCCGGCCTACAGTACGAGAGGTCCTGGGTTCAAATCCTAGGTCAAACATGAATGTTTGTGTCGTTTTCTTTGGTTTTGCTGCAGGTACCGTGGTTTTCAATCTCTAAGACATTTCCTGTTATGTTCAGTTGAATTAGTCACATTGAGATTGTTTCTGCTAATATTAAGATTTTTTTATCAAGCTGATGAACCCTTTAAATGGCTTGTGACACAATTTCATATTTTGTAAGTCAAGTAATGTATAAGAATACCCGCCATCTTATCGTCTAACGGTGCTCTCTTCGTCACTGATTTCGTATACATGCTAAAGACTGTGGAGCATACCGGTTTTCAAATAAGCCAGTTCGTATGCGAGTATGGCCATTCGAAGTAGCTCGCATACGAACTCTCAAGATATATTTTCCAGCATAGGCCCCTGGCCATCAGTTATAACAAAGGGAACCTTGCCGATTAATGCCAAAGTCTGGGTTACACAGTCTTACATATGCAGTGATAATAGCGTTGCATTACAAACAAAGCCTGTTTGTTTGGACACACGCCGTTGCGAGCGAATGCGGCCGAGTTGCAGACAAACACTTCCATAAAAATGTATGCAACACCGCAGCATGCACTAGCAATTGCGTATGTCCAAAAAAGCTTTTTAATTTGAACTACCAACACATTACAAGAATTGTTCAAAGATCACAATAATGCCACATGCATGTACAACGCGCAAATTATCTTGAAGTAAGGTACCTGTACCGAATTTGGCCCAGTTCTCAATATGACCCACTAGTCGCCATCGTGTGATAATGACGAGATATATGTGGGATCCATACACACTAGTCTCCAGTATGAACGTAAACCATTCATAAATATGTGTATTACATCATCCATGCGTTGCATTAGTAATATAATTAATGACTTAGACACACATGATTTGTGAACCTTAAGTGGGCCACATTCGGTACAGGCATCTTACATCTCAATATTGCAGTCACAGTGTTTTATTTAATTCTCTGATGTCGTATAAGAGCCAAAGATTTTTGGTGAAAAAGAATTTTGCACCAACTTATTTCTAAGCATCACTTGCACATCTGCAGTTTTGCTATATTATTATCGGCAGCATGACTTTGTGCAGAGGTGTCTCTCATATGACTGTACCAGTGAGAGTTAGGTTACTACGTCACACGTCTGAGATTTGTGGGTAGAAGAACCACAAGACGTTAAGAGTTAAGAACATCCTATATTCCTGGTCACGAAGCAGATCAGAGCTGCAGATTTGCACGTGAAGCATTGAAACAAGTCAGTTAGCGCAAAATTACATTTACCAAAAATCAGTGGCTCTAACGATAATGAAATAAAATTGGGAAAAAATACGTTTCAACAAAACAGTTGGCACTAATTTCAGCTTCCTCCAGTAAAACTGAGCTTCTCAGTCATATTATAACCGTATTCTTGTACACTCGTTCGTAGAAACTCTTCGTGTTCCAACAGACGCCCAGTTGGCTGTGACAATCTTGACATTTATCAGCACGGAGTAAGGAAAGGGTGGGGGTCATTTGTTTAAAACATTCTTGCACTGTGGCAGGAGTAGGGTTTGAACAGTGAAGCGAAGCAGTATGGACGTTCACCGCTGCGACACTGCAGTAGTGCTGCGATAGCGTATTTCTATCCCATTTGACTCCATCTGCTGGGAAAGTTGACGCACAAGCACCACTTAATTCACCGTCCATGTAAACACCTTGTTAACATTCTTGTTAACTTATTTTAAAAACATACTCTTGCTTGCTGTATTAAACTGTACCTTAGTTTTTCAAGCCTAACAATGGATTTTTTAACATGGTTCTAAAAAACACAAAATATTTCCTAAACTTTCGTAATGGCGCATAAAATTGTATTACATAATTTTAGTAGATTGTGATTTTAGCAGTTGTGCTACAATTTTTTCCATTAATACATTTGACGAAGTGCTGTTAACAAATTCTGGAGAGTTTAAAAATTAATCAAATGCTGTATTTTTGATAATAATGTCTGTCTGCTCTTTAAAGAGAATTACAAAACCTAAAAATATTTATTACAGTATTATAAAGCCTTACGTTTTTCACGAAGAAGGATTTTGTTCGCTAGAATCATATTCGTAACACTTTTATGTTACCAATTCAAAATTTGGAACACTGAACGATGTTTGTAGGTAAGATGACCAAATACAAGTAAAACCATTGAAATGCGTTCAGCATGGTGTTAACATGAGCAAGGTGCCCGTTCCTTTGTCTTAATTAAGTTCGTATAATCACATTCTGATGATTGATAACTTTCTCGAACTTACAAGAGAATTATAAAAACTGACTCAGACATTACTTCTTAAAATTGAAGTAGTCACACTTTCCTTTCCATCAGCGACGTTTTCGAGTGATACAGAATGCATGCTCTAGATAGCTCACTGCAGTCTCCATGATAGGCTGCCGGCGGTTAGCCAATAATGATGCGCCACACTGTCCCGCTGCACAGCTGTAGTACAGTACACATATGTTCTCTTTCCCCGAAGTCAATGCCGACGCCCTTGTTACGCTTGAAATCCAGGTTGACCCAGCTATTGCTGTTTCTTAAGATCAGCCCGAGGATCATCGGTATGTGGGTTCATGGTGGTCTATCACACAGGAGGTGCTTCGGCTGCTTGTACTTGCCATGCATCTCACAGCCCTAGATCCCTACTGCGGGAATTAGAAGGTTTAGGTTCCTGGACTCGCTTTGATAATACAGCTCGGGCAGGTGTTTAATATGTTTTTGATAAGGAGATAATTCCCCTCGGAGTGTAGCGTGAAGATTCTTATATACATCGACCACCAAGGTGATCCGGGTTCAATTCCCTGCGAGGTCGGTCCCCAGATTTTCGCGTGTAGGAATCGTGCCGGACGATGCCGTTGGTCGGCAGGTTTTTTCGGGGATCTCCCATTTTCCCGCCTTTTCATTCCGGTAATGCTCCATACTCACCTCATGTCACCCTTAACCAGCGCTAAAGATCGTGATGTTAAGCCCTGACCAAAATCTCTTACATATATACATCGATGATCCTAATGCCCTAAGTAAGGCTTTATTTTGGTTTCACATGAAATTTTGCAGCAGAGTCCCAGACTGATGTCGCATATTTCATAATTTGCCTAGTGACCGCTGTGTAAAGTGGTCCCTTGTTTTCGAGCTTAATATGAGGTCGTCATTATTCGAAGGATATTGTGCAAGGTGGCCATTTGCTTGCTTCAGTTAAGCTTATATGTGTGGTAGCTTCGTATGTTTGGAGTCTAAAACGATTCCAAGGTATTTCACTTGAATGTAGTTATTTATTGGCGAATCAAACAATTTCGGTGTTAATAGAATCAGGCGAGAGTTCCTCTTCGTGAACATCACAGCTACCTATTTTTCTTACCTTTATTTTGATTCGACATTTTGTGAACTACTCCTCCGTGACACGGAGGCTTGTGGGACCTTCATGTCCTTATGGGTCGATAGGAACGCTCTCTGATTGATTGTGACTATAAGCCAAAAAGAGGTTTCCACCCTCCTGATAGCCTGGTTTGTTCGGTCAATAAGATTAGATTGTCTTTCCTGCTGTATGTTTAGTGTGGTTTCGCACTTCAGAAAACGATGCCGGTATTTTGTCTTATCGGTTTTAATGCTGTGCAATCTAATGAATTGCATGAAATGTGTCCTAGAAGAAGAAGGTTCCTGTTAGTCAGTGATTCTTGGTCAGAGTTTAACATCGAGGTTCTAAGCGCTGGTGAGAAGTGACATGAAGTAAGTATGGAGCAGTGCTGGACTGAAGGGGTGGAGGAAACTGGAGATCCCCGTAACCAACAGCATTGTCCGACATGCGAAAATCCGCGGTCCAACCACGCCGGTTATCGAACCCGGATTGCCTTGGTAGCAGGCGAATAGTCTGAACTTTCGGCCACCGCGTCCCCTTCCTGTTAGTGATTAATAAGCTAAATAATTATTTTAAAAATAAAACATGTTGAAAATACATATTTAAAAATAATGCGTTTCAATTATTTAGTAAATGTTATATGCAATTTTCAATACCTGAAAATTTTCGCTTTCGCATTGGCGATACTAACGAAAAAGAATAAAATAAACACGAAATAAATTTTTGCATAGTATATAAAAGTGAACCGACAGAATGAATGTTAACATTTACAAACTTTCTTTAAACGCAACGTACATTTCCGTTACTCATAAACACTATTTCCGTATAACATCGCCAAAAAATGCCAATGTACAAATAACCAAGATAAATATGTTTCGGTTTTATATATATATACTTTCTAGGAATCTGATATTTGCTATGTATCTAAGCGTACAATTTTTAGCACGTCAATGTCTGATTAACTTTATATTACAAAACTTTAAACAATTTGCAAGAACCTCATTCCTCCCAATACCGCCACACATCAATAAGCTGTTTCTGTGTGAAAAGTGTTGACTGTTGCCGAAGAAGGTACCGAATCTTTAAAAAAATTGTAAAATAAAGTTTTTAAATGGTATTGTTTGTTATCTAAAACATTTAATAAGAATTTGGTGAAAATCTTCTCGGCTGTTTTCAGTGTATATCTTTCACACTATTCTCGAAACAAGCTCCTAGTAAAGGCCTCAAACTAAGCCACTGACACGTTTATGTTTCATAAACTTGTTCATGTTTTTAGCCCGGAATTTAAGCATGCATTATGTATCGTGCAGGTGCTGTTTTCTACGTCCCACGGACAACTATTTATACAGCCATTGATCCACGGTCAGTACAAATAACTGATCCACATTTGCTACGGCATTCTCAGAATCCCTTGCATCAGTAAATAATATGGTCTAAAAATGTGGAAACTTCATATTCAAGTTAATATTTAAAGAAGTATCAGGCCTGTCAACACATTAACTATGAAAAAATGTCGTTGGCTGGTAAAAATAATTGCTAGCTGTGACCTGAAGAATGTTGAATGACCTATATTCTTTCTGCCCGAATTTCAGTCCGGAGGACATGTTGCCGTGCGTGTGCGTGAAGCAACCATTTATATGACACTGAAGCATATAGCTTCTATTTCGCAAGATTCGCGGATGTATGTAAAGTGATTCATATCCTGTCATATAATACAGGACAGCGCTTCTACTGTGGACGGTGAGTAATTAGTGTTGCTCTGCGATAATTAGCGAAATTGTAGCGGATGTAAGACGGTTTTACGGCCCTTTATCAACGAGGCCTTAAGTGTAATTGCAGTTATTGTGCTTAACATTGTTCGATGAACTGTGTCCAAAGAAACGTTAGGTCTTAAAGAAAACATCTGGGTTCGAGAAACACAATTCAATAATATTTTAATGTTGGTTGCATTCAATAACATTGTTAATGTTGGTTATGTTGTAATAAATGTATTTTGTGCACATAGTTCAGCCCTTTATTGGGTGACAGAACAGGCTGATAAACTAATATTACCGCATATTACCAACTGTGAGAATGTAAATCCGCATGAAACAACACATCAACTTGCAGTCGTTCAGGGTTAAAACTACGACCTCCCTTGCACATGGGCCTGCTGGTGACTGGCGCGAACGGTTTCAGTCACAGGTCTTTAGTTGTCTGGTAATCCCATGTGACAGCGTGACATTTTTATATATTCCGAGAAAAATATGCACTCCTGCGATAAACATTTTTAAGAAACAGAATCCCCTGCAAACCTCCTTAATGAAAATAAGTTTTGGGATGATGTTCTTTTTTTTTTTATCAAAGTCTAAGCTTCGTATCGATGAGCTAATGAGATTATCAAAGAATAAGTTGATGATGGCAGATTAAAACCTTATGTTTTTCACATACAATTTTAATTTCTCTACAACACTTAACGCTGCCTGTGCTTAAAGACCTACGAGTAACATTATTTTGCTGTAACTCAATTATGTATTTCCTATCACGTTTAAATGTATTTTAACTAACCGTACTTTGAAGTTAGAAGTTTAAATACAGTCTCCATATTCTTTACGACGTATTGAAGTCTTTCTGGCCACTAGGTTGACGAAAGAGCAAAACCGCTTATTTCAATAGGTGTATTCAGGGTAGTTATATATCTCTATATATGCAATTGTCACCTCTGATGTCCTATGAAATAAATTAATGTCCATTAATATCAAACTGCGTTGAATACTAATTAATTTGCCTTAAGTTATTGAGACGCAAACTGTATTACTCGTACCATGGTTCATCGTACAAGTCAAAACTTCCGTGAAACAATTCTTAGAACATTCTCTCTGACTAGTGTCGTTAATTAATGTCGTTTAAGTATATTTACATTCCCCTCATCAATATTTCCTTTTATCTCCTAATTTATACTCTTCAATTATTTTAAAACACATTTACATCATTTTGAATACATACCTGATAACTGAAAGTATCAATTACATGAGCCCTGTAGGGTAACCACACTAAACTGTCAAGCAGTTTTTCTTCAAATACAAACTTATTTTAGCACACAACATATTAAAACTGTTTTATAAAACATTTAAAAATATGTAACACAGGTAGCTTAAAAATCTGAAGTATGTTTCGAAAAAGCTACTTACTTTACTGTTTCTTATCATATGTTGAAACGTCTCTTTCGATGGTTATTACTACATGAGAATTTTTTTAAATCTTACAGCAAACGTTAATTTTTACACTTACCTGCATATTAACCTTCTTGTGCTAAAGGTACAACTTTGAAAAGGTGAAGATGAAAACAATACAATTAGGAAATGATCCGTAAACTAATGACTTGAGTTTTTAGCCCTAAATTTAATGAAATACACGTTCCTACAAATTTAGTTGATGGTTCATATTTCTTTACGAGAAGACAACATATGTAGAGGAAAAACACACACGCAATCATACACGGGAAATTTGAGTTATCAAAGATACTCTTTGCACTATCACTTTGAATGACGGACAATGTCTGAAATGTGGACTTAATATGTTTAAAGTATTCTGAAACTTAAAACGTAAGTTTTCAAACCTAAAAACTACACATAATTAAACAATAAATGTATATCTACCCATAGAAATGTTTTAGGTTAAAAATAAATTAATATTTAAAACTCTAATTACAAGTGTTATTGAATTGTAAAATTTAATTACAGAATAAACTTCGAAACTGAAGTTATAGTTTTGGAATCAACTGGTATTTTAAAAATGTAACTGGTATTATGTTAGTATTTTCAAATTACTACTTAAGATCTTACATTTCATGTGTTTGGGGACGGTTAAATATTTCTAATGTTCAATGAAACACACAAATTGGTTATATTTGTTGACATATTCAAGAGAAAATAGATTAGAACAGGCCTTACACATATCTGTTCCATCAATTTAATCAAAGAATTGTCACGTATTTAAATAATACTAACAAAACAGTACAATACTATAACAAAGTAATATAAATTTGGTATCTTTAACCTAATGTGTTGGAAGTTTTTTACAGTGTTTATACTAAACCATACGCTCACAGACAGTCGCACACAGGCTAATAATTTCGCAACCACAATAATATATAAGTTTTATAAGACTAATTCATTATTTTTGTTTAATGAGATTTCCAGTAAAGTAACAGGCATTTAGTAAGTATCCTATGTAGGAATTGAACTAGTACGTTTATTTCGTACAGTCTTTGCAAGTCAGGCTACAGAACTTACAGAGACAAGAATCCAGACTTTAAAATACATAGACAGTAATTTATTCCGAAATAGATTTCTTTTAAAGAAAAAAAATGTTATAAAAATTAGAGCTGTGAAATGAAGCTTTGCTAACTTTCTATGATGAGGTTCAATTTGTGTTTAAAGAAGTTCATTACTAACATGCAATTTTTCAGAAAGCGTAATATTTCTTAAAAATTTCGACTTCGATTACATCTTAGGAAGTATTGAGATGTAATAATTATGTGCCAAAAAATATCCTTCCCACGCTCTTATTTTAACCTTATTTTGCTATCTCGTTGTGAGAAGAACAAGACTAAATTTTTCAAAATCGAATAAGTGTTCAAAATAAGGTTCTTTATCACGTCAATGTTGCCAACTTCTGAAGTAATTCAGTTACAAGTGCAGGGATAACTGTGGTGTCTCATTTGTTAACAAAACTCCTGCTTCGCAGATTTTGAAATATGACATAGAACGTCTATAATGGCCTTCTTTTGTGACCTGTGCTGTGAAATAGAGTGTCAGCAATCGAAATACCTATTCTGAGTTACTCCGTGCTGTCCGGAATATGTGTTGGTACAAAAATAATTATCGTTGAAACTAAATAACAGCAGCTATCCTGTAAACAAAATTGTTGCACAGCGATAAATGCATATTAATTATGACTAATTAATTCTATTACCCTTATTTTTTATACTGTATCATAAAGTATAACTGTTATCAGCAAAATATCTTCACGCCTCGACAATTAGCAGTCGCAGACTTATTGACAGTCCATTTCAGCGTGCAAATCTTTACAACAAGGAATTCCGTGATGCGCTGCCAATTTCCAGGTTTATAGAAGGTTATTAACGGTTATATTGCCAAACGCCGAGAAGCCCACAGAGGACGCCTTCTTTTGAGTTAGATCATGTATGTTCGAGCCATTAAAGTAGTTCGGCTCGCTCGCGTTTTCATTACCCGGGAAATTGGGAGAGTTTAGTTACTGTTTCGCTTGTAAGAGATTATAAACTTTGTATTTAAAGAAAGACAAGTCATCTTGTAAATTTTGAGTACAGAAATATTGTTGATTTAGTGTGAAATTTTCAACTTTTAAATGTTTTCATAACGAGCTGATTCCCTTCAACAAAATAAAATCTATATAAATGTATTGTTAATTAAAAATATAAATGCTTGTTCATTAGTGACCCAGCGTAAATCACTGTAGTAATTAGGCCTACCAGGCATTAAAAAAAGTAAGTAAATAAAACAAGTTTTGCGTGTTAAAAGCTGTGCTTGCAGGAGTGAATATGAGATAAGTAATTTTTCGTACCAACTTTCTATTGGTGTTTCGGGGTATACTGTGGTCTACAACGAATAAATTGCTGTGCTAATTTTCTCAGCGTAAAATTTAAGAGATTGTGATCGTATTATTTAAGTAGTTAACGCAGTGTCACACCACAGTTACCACTGTTATTTATAATATATTTCGATGCTGCCTTGAGGAATATTTATAAAGACACTAAGTGGTAAGCTGCTCATGGCGTAGCTGCCATTTATGTGTGTGCGGTAAGAACGGACTGCGGGCCTTTATGGAGCAATTTCTGCGCCGATGTTGGCAACCTTGATGTGCGGTTTTTGCCCTGTGGGCAGAGGCATGTGCGTGTGAGGTCAGTGTTTGCTACGAACTTGTGATGGCAGTGTGTTGCAGAAGCTGAGCAAGAGAGATGTGCTGGAATCACAACAGCGCGACGGACACGAATAAAATAACTCTTCAACTAATCAGCGTCGAGGCTTCTGTGACGTCAGGCGTGCTCCTCGACGCTGGTAAGTTATTTTATTCGCGTCGCATCCGTTGCACTGTGGTGAAATCACAGTAGCGTGTCAGACGAGGCGCGAATAAAACAATTTATCAGGCCATCAGCATCGAGACTTGAGTGACGTCATCGCGTCCACCTCGACGCTGATTGGCCGACAAGTTATATTCTTAGCGCCTGGTTGTTGTGACTGCAGCAGTGGTCGGCGGAGAGCTGAGGCAAGGCAGGCAGAACTCACCGGGGTGTGTTGCGCGGACGTGGAGCTGCCGTCCCGACAGACTGCCTCACAGGGGCATGACCGAGACAAGCCATGCAGACCAGGCGACTGGCGAGGCGCGCCACGGACCTCCGCCCCCGCATTTGTGGGGGGCTGCGCGCAGAGCTCGCAGGTCGATACCGAACCAGGCCAGGCCGCCGCTAGGGGGAGGGCGGGCCATCCTCCCAAAATTTTTAGTGGTGGAGGAGAGGGTTGGCGGAGAGAGTGGGGTTGTCTCACGACGGGGTCCTCGCCGCCCGACCTCCGCTACGACAGCAGCCTCTGGGCGCGCAGACCCGACGTCCTTGTCCGCCGCGAAGACGCCGTCAGCCACTGCGCCCCGGGTTCGAACTTGGGCCATGGTCTGGTCCGCCTAAGATAGGACTCTACGAAGCGGTTTCGTAGAGGTAGGCTGAACCTCGCCCTCAACAAAGTGGTCCCCCCTGGTTCAACCCATGGGTGGTTCCGTTGCATGGTAAGTTGTTTTCGACTGGAAGGTGCGTGCTCTCCTTCTGTCAGGGACATTCAAGAATGTCTTTGTCAGAATTACGCTGTTGGCTGTACGGCTGAGGTGAGCCCTGGCTGTTATGAAGGGACTGATTGGGGAGGATGGAAAACCATCCCGGTGAAATGTCAGCAAGGTAAGCCTTTGGGATCTGACAGGAAGGTAGTTCTTCCACACGCCGGCGCCAGCAATGCTAATACGATGCCGCTGCCTACCACGAGCTTCAAATGCGTCGCAGTATGTTCGTAAACAGGTTTTTTCCACGAAACTCTTCCACGTGGGCCCATTGTGCCAACGTACGAAAGTAAAAAAACTTCAGACAAGGTCGCAATCTTATTGTTGCGACATCCTGCTCATTAAAAACACTGTTTCTAAGCCCTCCAACATAGCTAAAACGACCTTTCCTGACAACCGTACTTCAACTGTACTTACTGGATGTATGTGAAACATATATGCAGACTTGAACACTAATTTGTTATAGACATCCCACCAATAAAATTATATGGTCACCTCTTAATGTTCCATAGTAAAAACTGTTCGGTGGGAACCTGGCACGCAAGTTCAGCGCTCGGCTCGTTGAGGCGATGCAGCATTTGATGCGCGCTTCAAGGCCGCCCTTATATTTCCGTCACTTCCGAGACTCTAACGCGTTTGTAGGCAGCACCCTTATGGCGGCCGCCTTCCTGCCATGTAAACAGCGTTGCAGCGTGCTAGCAAAACTCTTTATTCGAAGAAACTTCTAAACGTATTTGTAATGAGTGCAGCTACGGAAAGAATAAACACTTCAAACGATGTAGGATTGGTAGTTTCAAAATATCACGTTATTAGAAAGAGCATTTCGGAGCCCCTCAAAATTGCTACAAACGGCTTATTAAATCTAATATATTTAAACAACTAGTCACGCGATTTGTGTGAAACTACAATAGAAAGGTGTCTTGAATTTTTCTAAAACTTTCCGCCAGTAAAAAGATGGGGTCACCACTGAAAGTGTCAGTCAGGCGATTGATCTACGATAGCTCTGCACACCGTTTCAGTGCCTTTCAGTAGAGGCGATATTGTACCAGATGAGACAGTCAACATCGCCCTTGGCGCTGTGCCTCACTCACACAAACGGTCACCCAGGCGGGCGCCTTAAGGGCGCGGTTCAACTTAGTTTTCAACGTCATTTTTATTTTTAAATTTGTACCATATATTTTGTTTCTTATTTTAGACATAAATTGTGATTAAATCTACCTCATTGGAAATTCGTGTATCTCTCATAGTTTTTGCGTAATGTGTCGTAAACGTCAAAATTTGCACTTTACGGTTTTATGTACGCCACTAAAACCAACTGACATACCAAACCGAAAAATTCACAGTGCATAACAATGTAGTAGGTTATGATTTGACATACATAAAAACAAAAAATAAAATATTTTTGTAGTAAAAAAATGCTGAGTTTTGAAACGAAAATTTTAACATTTTAAAAATTGTTTACGAATACAAAAATATATATTTTTTGGTTTTATATGCGTCAAAGCACAGCCTACAACATTGTTATACGCTGTGAATTTTTTTCGGCTTGGTATGTCAGTTGGTTTAAGTGGCGTACATAAAACTGTAAAGTGCAGCTTTTGACGTTCATGACTCATTGCGCAAAAACTATGTGGGATACAGAAATTTCCTAAGAAGAAGATTTAATCACAGTTTATGTCTGTAATAAGAAAACAAGTTTCTGGTACAAATATAAAAATAAAAAAAGACTTAGAAAACTGAGGTATACCACGCCCTTAAGGAGCCGCGGTTAACGCAGGCAGTGGTATGAGCACCCGCCTCCCACCAAGGCGATCCGGGTTAGATTCCCGGCGGGGATGGTTCCCGGATTTTCGTATCTGGAAATCGGACCTGATGATGCCGCTCTTCGGCGCGATTTCTCGGAAATCTCCCGTTTCCCCTGCCCCTTCATTCCGGCGCTGCCCCATTCTCACATCTTGTCACCCCTCACCAGCGCTTGAAACCACAATGTTACGTGTTGGCCACAATCTCTTCGCTCACTCTGCCGCACTTCAAGAGGTGCGACAGAGACATTTATAAATGACGAAGGGAGGGGAGGTTTTATAAGAACACAGTCAGAATGTCTAGTAATATTAAATAAAGAAATAAAAGAAGAGGCAAGGAGACTAATGAAGCAAAGATAAGCCGTGTGCTGCATTACTTTTAGCAGGTAAGGGTGCAGCACGTGCGGATGGAAGAAGCGCCCATAGAAACTGCCGCACTTTTAGTGTCGCCAAGAGGAAGGGGTGGGGAAAAAGGGGGCAAATCAAGAGGTCCGGGAGGCCAACTAAATATCGCCATCGGCTATTTGCACCGACGCAGCGCAACGCAAGTGCAGAGCAAGTTAAGGCCTTGTTACGGAGTTTTGCAGTGATTACGAAAATATTTTTTTATTGCTACCTAATACTCATATCAAAATTTCGCTGCACAGTTTTGACACTTATATGTTATAATTTATAGCTGAATTTTTTGTAGAATTATACAGAACGGTTTTTTAGATTTCATTACCCAAAGTACCACGTTTTTCGTCGTGAAAATAAGCCAAAATTAATGAAATTATTTCTTTGCTGGAGAATGGTACATTGTTTTAAAAAACGCGTCCACAGTATTGTGCATCGTGTGATTGCACATTGACTCAAAAATTTAATTACCTTTTGGTTAATAAATATTTGAGTTATTGGCACCAGTCTGAAAAAAACTCCGGAACAAGCCATTAAATGCTTCTTCTATGGCATTACGTGAGTATATAATTCTAATGCAGCGCAACCAGATTTTGGGTTGTACACATAAAAGGTCCCCCCGCACCATAAGGGCACGACGACGGTCGGATTTTCACAATTTCATTTGCATTATCATGAATATTTACGTAAACACACAAAACTTTACTATTAACTAGCATGAGATGCAATGCCGACTAAAAGTTTGGTGAGATTTTTAAACGCTTGTTGCAATAGGAATTTACAACTAGAAACTGACGGAATCCCTCTGGGATCATTTTTAATGTTTTCTGTGATTTTTTGTGCGTATTTTTTTTTTGTACTTTTGTCACTTTACATTTCAATACAAGTTTGGTCAACAAAACATAATGGCGTGTGTCCACAAACCAATAAATTCTAAAAGTTTTGGTTTCCCATTCTGGATCTCTACAACGTTTTCCCCCTCCTTTCCCATTCAAAGAATTATTTTTGGCAGAATTATTTGCGGTCGTACGCACATCGACTCACCAAAGTTTCATTCTAGCCGGATGAATAGTGTAAAAACGCATTGAATACGAACAAACATGAATTTTATATATTTATTGATATTGTTATACGTTAATTTATCCATTTTATTGTGTTTTGCGTCTGGTCGACAGTGTGGTCATTTTAGAGGGTTACGCACAACTGTACACAACAGGAACTGGTGGAATTGGCCTTAGTCTTTGTTAAGGAACCATACCAGCATTCGTCTGGAGCGATTTCGGGAAACCATGGGAAACTTAAATCAGGATGGGCGAAACTATAATTCGCCCTATTGTACGTTAAGCAGAGTCAATGAATATAAAATTGTAAATGAAAAGTGGAAGAGGAATTTGTGATGGTATGGACCACAAATATTCGCTTCTGTAGAGGTCATGAAATCCTGTCCACAACACTTACGGAGGAATTCATGCAAAATATTAATTATTTAAATAATTTTTATACGTGTAAGATGTATGGTTTGCTGTGTAGACATACATTGCCACTGCTTTTTACAGTACTGAAAATTTTCAAGCGTTCATATTTTTTGTATAACGGCATATTAAAGCTCAAATTTGCTTATAACGGTTTTATACAAGGAACGGAAACCAACTGGCGTACAAAAATGAAATAATTCACTCTGAAAGACAGTGTCACTGGCTACGTCAAGACATGTATAAAACCATTGAATTTAACGGTTTTTTATTTTTAAAAAGTTGCAAAAAAATTGGCTATTTTTTATTTGAAATTCCGACATTTTCCAAATATACAAAAAAAAGTCATTCAATGTAGGGGTCCATACATATCTCCACGTAGCGAATAACGCTGTCCTTCGTTGTGAATTATGTAAGTTCTGTAAGTCAGTTGATTTTTGTTTTGTGTATAAAACCGTTTTTTACAAAATCTTGCTTTGTCGCGCTACTATACAAAAACCATGAATGCTAGATAATTTTCGTTGCTGTGAACAATTGTTATAACATGTGCCTATAAAACAAACAATATCTCGTACAAATATAAAAATTATTAATACCATAAACATTTTTCACAAAGTCCCCTCCACCTTCCAAAAAATAGCGCCTGTCCACTCCATAGCGTGCGTCCTCCATGTTTTGCAAGGTGCATGTGCCTCTATCTACACGCGTATTAAGGCGTATCTTAAGAGCCCTGTTCATCAATGTCCCATGAACATTGTTGTAGAGCGATAGGAAGAGTAAGTTATTTAAAGAGTTACCATTAAATGTTAGTTACATATTTATCTACGAAAAGGAAACATTTAAAATTATGATTCTCTGTTTTTGTTTTCTAAGTATCATGCTTAGAAACACGTTTTTCTAGGCACCTCAAATTGGCTGAAAACGACTTTTTCAAACTGCTGTCACGTAAAAATACCACCTGGATTCGTAAATCATAAATAGAGAAGCAGGAGCTTGACTTTACTACGCACTTTCCGTAAATAAAAAAAGTAGTGTCACGGATTAAACTTCCATAGGAAAAAGCCAACAACCGAACCACTGCACGCCATTTCCACGTCCCGTGCATAAACGCGCACGAGGCAGTCAGCTCATTTACCTGTCTGTTTCCCTACCTCATTCGGTGCATCCAGCCCTTGTTGTATAGGGCTCTTATAACATAAGCGCTATCGAAAATTGTTGGTGAGTATTGTAAGAATGCTACAGATGTTAATATTGTTATTTATTGTTTACTTTTTTTTCTATGCTTAAAATGATTTATTTGTCATAAATGTTAAATATTTTCTGTTTTCTTTTGGACTAAAGTAAATGTTTTTATGAATGAGAAGACAAATAGGTAAATATGATATATATATATAACTTTAAATTTAATGTCGATTAGATGACAGGCATGAACTTTGAGAGACAATACTTTGTCTGTGGACAAAACCTTCTTGGAAGAAAATAAACAAAAAGTATATATTCTAATTGTTGTTGCTGGTGATGGAAGAAAATGTGCATTGTCCAGGATAAAGAAAGGGTGATTGAATTGTCTGTTTGAAAATATTATGTAGTGTGCTTTTGTTGAAGGACTGTTTCTCAAGTAAGCGTACAGCTAAAAAGGGATTAATTACACTGACTGGTTAAGGTGATTGTTTGCTGAGTGAACATTTTCTTTACCTAATGGAAACTGAAATTTAGGTTTTTAAAGTTTGCCAAAAAATATTTTTAATGTTTCAACTTTACAGTACTGCAGAACAGTTATTATTTTAATTTATGGTATTTTGTTTCAACTATTCTTTTATCATACCTTATAGGCCTATATTCTCCATCTTTAGCCAATACAAGTTCAGTCACACAAACATGCCACACATATTTGCTAACTAAATCAATCCTCTACACATTTTCTTCTTTACCTAACATGATATTACAATAGTATTTTGTGGTTCGGAGCACCTTCAACTTTAAAATTTCGTTTTCAAACATCCGATCTCTACTTAAGAAGGCGTGGTACATAATTAAACGCTAAAAATATTAATCTATAACTGTAGGTTTCTTGAAGCTAATATACGAAAACTATACAATAGCAGTCCTATACAATAGTTTTAGCCAACGTTTTAAACAAAATAGTTTCCAGTGTTACGAACTTCTGAGGCACAATCTCTGACGCCGGAACCTCGTGCATTTATCTGCGGCGCAAGAGATCACGCGTAACGAATTAGTAATTCTGGATAAATAGTAGTTACTCATAAAGTTCGCAAATACCATTATCTAGGATTGTTATTGAGTATTTTATCCATATTGGCTTCGAAAGAAGCGTAGAAATCAATTGATGTTTTCAGCGTTTATTTATCTACCACGCACTCTTAAGAGAATGTAGTAGATTAAAAATCGCTGAAATCACCAAATTAAATCCACATGTTTTTTAAATACTACATGGAAAAATACAAAACAGAACTCGTAGATAATGGCATTAACCTAATTTATAAGCAAACAATTACCTACAATGATGCATTTGTTAAGCGCGATATCTTGCGCCGCAATTAAATGTAAAATATTTCGGCGTCAGAGATTGTTCTTCAAAAATGCGTTACTAGAGAATAATATTTACTAAGAAAGTTGGCAAAAACTATTGTCTAGGGTTGCTGTAATTTTAGTTTTGAAAATTGGCTCCGAGAAACTTTCAATTTTAAACTGGTGCTTTTAGATTTATGTACCATGCCCTCTTCAGGGCGGCACCTTCCTGCGCGTTAAAGGCTCAGAAGTGACGGAGCTATATGGGCGACCTTGAAGCGTGTATGAAATGCCGCATTGCCAGAAAGAGCCAAGCGCTGAACTAGGTTACACGATTCCCGCCGATACATTTTTACTACGGGACATTAAGCGGTGACAATTATTATTGTATTGGTGGAAAGCCATTGGTAAAGTTCAGTGCACGATCATATCTGAGTTTCGCATTCATAGGATAGTACATTGAGAACAACGGCAGTCTAAAAATACAGTTTTCAACTATGTTAGACGGCTTCGAAATAGTGTTTTTAATTAGCATCGTTTCTTAACAACGCCATTCGGTCCTTGTTCGAAGTGTGTTTTCTTTTTGTTCATTGGCACACTACGTACATGTGGAATAGTTTCGTTTTAAATAACATATTTGCTCGCACATTACAACACAATTGAAACGCGTTGTAGGCGGTGCCCTAAGGGGGATCGATAACCCTCATCCTCGAGTTCTTAGTTTTCCTCCGTGAGTTCCATACGAAAAGATTTAGCTAAGCCGATATTTTATGTGGATGGTCACGAGTGTAGCATAATGACTAGTAGCCAAGCAATACCAACGGTATACAATCTACGGAGCTATGTCATGTGCCTTGTCGATGTCTAAAGCCTAGTTTACACCAAAGATAACATAGCTAATAACACGTGTTTTCAACAAAGTTATTAACACTGTTGCAAAAAGACTTGAAAATTGTTGACATCGTGTTATCAACATTATTGCGAACATTCTGTCATTAATTTTGTTAATACGTATAAATAAATGTTGATATAATTTGATACTAATATTTTGTTGAAAACAATCGCTAGCAACATAAGTTATGTATTTTAGAAACATGTTAATAACTTTGTCACCATCACTGTGTATAACATTATTTTCCCGGCCCATTCTAGGGCGATCTAGATCAAAGAATGTTGGTAATAAATGTTACTAGCAATGTTATCAGCAATGTTGTAGGCATTTTTGTCATCAAAATTGCTGTTAACATCCGTTCAACATTCATACAACTTTGATAGTAATATTGGCGTCTTTACCTATGTTAATAACACATTTACTATCAACATTGCAATAAAATAGTGTGCCATAGCTTAGAATTTGCTGTTAACATTTTTGAAACTAACAATTTGTAATTAACATTGTTACTGTTATTTTTTCGATATAAACTGGGTTTAAAACACAATAGAAAATGTAAGGCCAAATTAGAAGCAGTAGTTACATTATTCCAAAATGGTGGGTATTGATCCGTGTTAAGGAAGCTGCCTATCTCATAGCTGTGGCGCCAGCAAGGATAGGTATACTATATATGTTAAATTATATTCGGTGTTACTTTGTACCTGTAGATCCTACATATACAAAATGTTACGGGAGTAGACATCAATAAATAGGCGGGTGACATAGAGGGGCCCAAGACCTACCAAATAAATAAAACATGTATAATCCGATTCGTAACCGTCTAAAATTTATTAATTTTTTAAGAAAATGTGGCTATACTCTTAACCCTGAGCTAAGCATTTTCTGATGGTGGAAAAAGTAATGGACCATGTGGAACGAAATTTGTACACACCATCTGAAATATGCCTTTAATTTGCACGAGGTAAAAAAATTATCACCCACCATTGGAAAAACTGCTCCATAGTATGGCCAATTAATTCGTAAAGACCAGTATTGTAAATTGACAAACGTCGATGCAGTAAATGTAAAAACATAACGTAATGCAGAAGATTTACACAATGTAAAATCAGCTATAATGTTTAAATTAGTATGTGGGATCCACAGTGCATTTATAATCCCACAGGGTGTTATGTACAAACAAGTAATCCATAATCAAAACCACTCGAAAACATACCCTCGAAAAAATTTTCCTACATTTTTATTCCTGTAGCAATTTTCATTTCTTTCTTCCCACTGCAGAAATTTGTTTCCGTCCAAAAGAGATAACGTTAAAAATGATAGAGCACCTCCAAATGTAATTAAGGGGCCTCTCTACCTGCGATTCAAATGCGTTGCAGCGAGTTACGGCTATTCTATTATTTTTGACGAAACTATTTAACGCGGATTATAATTGAATATCTACCGAAAGACCACACACTTCAAACTATGTTGCTATAATTTTAAAAATTCGGCGTTTAAAAAACATCATTTTCTGGCCCCTCAAAATGGCCAAAATTTGGGTTTTTTAGAATACCGTATCTAGAAAAATTACAACCAGATTTAAAAAACGTAACTATAAAAACAAGCGTTATACTTTGAACTACGCGGGCCAAAAATAAAATAACACGATAACCGCTTTAAGTCCCATGGGAAAAGAGGATAATAGTAAAGCGCAGCACGCCGCCAGAGTGGCTTACGCAGAGAGGCGATATTACGTTATATACGCCAGTCAACGGCAACCTTACCACTCCAGTCTCACACACACAAACGCAGATTATTTAGGGAGGCCCCTTAAACTCATAAATCTCAATGACTTCGTACGCCTCGCCACTGAGATGTTGCACACTAATGAGCCTTGGTCCTATTTTACACATTTTTGCCAATAATTATTATTTATAACATAAACCGGAGCGTGCAGCTCACATTGGTTATGATATTTTAGATTGTTTTATCCACACCCTGAAAACTGTGAACATGTGAGTATTTTCATTCTCAGAAAAAAATTAAACTCTCAAAAAAAACCTACTCGTAATTTTTCTCCCCACATTTAATCCCTCTAGCTTTATTTATTTTTCCTCAATACAAAACAGTTTCTGTAAAAAACGTGAAAGGTGAATGAGTTTTATCTATACAGGTTGTAAGATAATTAATAACCCAAACTCCTGCAGGTAATTCTTTGTGAGAACGTTAGCCGATATTATATGGAACACTTTCAAGAAAAATTAATATTAAGAAATTTATGAGCCCTTGAAAATCTAGTTCAATATTGTCAAAATATTTTTAAAAAATTGGAGTTAAATTTCGATTCTGTACGTGATTTCAAGTATTATTGAGATCCTCAACCTGTAAAAATGTTAGCTTTAAAACCGTCCCCATTCAAGAAAATAATAGGGGTGGCCACCGTCGTGTTGTTTATAATTATTTTGCCGTCAGGTATTTTGAACATTTCATGTGGTCTTTTCAAGCAATACATCGTAAAAAAACGCCCTCTTGTTTCAAGCTCCTAGAATGTATCGTTTACGAGAAAAAATGCACACAATTGCTGCTGTGAAAATAATACAACGCCTGGTGTGTAGGCAAAAAGTACCACTTTCGTCAAGGAATTGTCTTGTACGTGCACCCTGCTTTCAGGAAAATGCAACCGGCGATGCGGTAGTTTAAAACCATGGCACAAAATCCACCCGAATGAAGTTGAGGCCATATCATGTTATATGAGTAAAATAATCCGACAAAAATTCAACATGTTAACAGACGTACAGAATGTGGTCTATCGCATAAAACTCAACCAAATTTGTCTTCTTAAAAATTTACACTACCTCAAATTTATCGCGTGAGATTATTAACATAACTACATTAACTGCAGGTGAAAACTCTGTTAAAGCTTTAGTTTGTTAAAGCATTCGTTCCGTTGGCTTAACTAAAAAAAATTTGTTGAATTTTGATAGCCAACCCATCTAACAGGAATAAGTAACTGTACGTTTTCAAGTATGTTATCATATTTTAAAATCGCACTTTGATTAGAAAACGAGATATTGATTAATGTCACTTATTGGAGATGCGCTGCTAAATATTTGTAAATTTGATTAATTTTCTGAGTAATTCATGTACGGCTACATTTGTAACTTTTGTTGTTTCATCAGTACAAACGGAAAATAAAGAACGTTTTAGTGAGTTAAGACGTAAAGTTACGTAAAATAAATTAATGTTCGTAGAGTTATTTTAATGATCTGAAACTGTACATGTATTTATTAAAATATAGAAATATTAACCTTCGTGACGTTTCGAATCTAAAAATGTTTTACTTTAAGAAACACTCATTTTACCTCAGCGATACGGACACCACGCTAAACAACGCAAGCTTGCATTGATAATTTACCGTATGAGGTGGGCCAATTCCAGCTTTTCAATTACTACGAGGTGAGTTGAGAGGGTTTTACAACCCTAGAGTCTTCCATCATGCTGATTAATAGTTTAAGTGCCCTAGTTGCCACACAAGCTCATATTTTGCAAATCACCATATACATTCGAAAATCCGTCATCTTATCGTCCAACGGTGCTCTGTTTGTAATCTTATTTCGTATACGTGCACAAGACAGTGAAGCATACGGGTTTTCAAACAAGCCTGTTCGTATACGAATATGTCCATTCGAAGTAGCTCGTGTAGGAACGAACCACATTGTTGCCGACAAAGTGCTCATTAGTTCTGAGTCACACTGGTGGTCGGCTTCAACCCCCCTCCCCATTACCAAGACTTTACGCCATTACGAGGGTGA
Organism: Medauroidea extradentata; assembly: GCA_003012365.1. Taxonomy (NCBI): domain Eukaryota; kingdom Metazoa; phylum Arthropoda; class Insecta; order Phasmatodea; family Phasmatidae; genus Medauroidea; species Medauroidea extradentata. Next base: position 21,743 of record PNEQ01084240.1, on the reverse strand, counting down.
CGTCTTAAGCTTGCAAACCATCACTATCCAGCTTGTGCAAGGTTGGCGTCACTAACTGATGCGCCAGCGGGCTATTTTGGACGTTTTAAATCAATCTTAAAACAAAAACACTCGTCCAAGAACATAGCAACGAATTAAATTATAGTAATTACACTAAATGATTCTATTTCGAATTCCTGACGTATTTCCGCTAAATATATAGGAAACGTTTTTATTCCACGGCATATATTATTCTATCAAAGAGTATTCATACCAGTAGTTATATGACTATCAAATACAAAAAAAAATAATAATTTAAAAATATTTGTATTCTTACACTGGGTTACTATCGGAAATAACAGGCTCCATTAGACTGGAGAATTTATAAAACCAAACTTCATTAACGTTTAATTGAATTTTTCGGGTTATTAACAAAACTGCTAATGCTTATCGACAACAATTTGCAGGATGTAAGGAAATTAATAGCCCAAACACCGAGGGAATTCCTCGCGAAAAAGTAAGCAGACTTTATACTGAACAATTTAAGCAAGTGGATATTAAGGGAGTTATAAATCCTTGAAAATGGAATTTAAAAATGTATTTGGTCAAAATACCAACAACGGTTAGGAGTTAAATAATAGCTCTGTAGGCGATGGTAAGTGTTATTGATATCTGTGATCTGTAAATGAAATTGTGCCTTCAAACCTTCCCCTTTTATGAAAAATTATATGGGTGGCCACTATCATATTGCATAAAATTACTTTGCCGTCAGGTTTTGTGAACATTTCGTATTGTCTATTCATAAGGAACAAAAAATTTCCTGTAGATACAAGTTACTAGCATGAACCGTTTACAAGAAAAATTCACACAACTGTTGCTGTGACAACAATGGAACACGTGGAATGTAAGCAAAAAGTGGTACTTCCACCTAGGAATTATTGGTTTGTATATGCGTCGTGCTCTCAGGAAAATGCAACCTGTGGTGAAGTTTTTTTAAAAGCACGATACAAAATCAACCCAATTAATTTCAGAAATCTAAGTCTTTACACGATATATTTCCAATGAATTTTGTTCTGCAGAATTTTTTTTCGAAGAGAAAATTTCATGAATTGGTGCAAACTACATAACATTCATTTTGGTACATTCGGACCTAATTGCAATATTTTTTAAAATGTTTTATTTATTTCACTAAATTACCCAAAACAACTAGCAATGGTCACAAAATCATATTTTCATAGCACTTCGTTCCAGTTATTCAACGAAAAAATAAATAAAACAATCGAAAACTTATTTAAATTTCATTAGAAATTACTAAAGGGACGTAATTATGTTAAAAATATTTCACGGATTTTTTCCAAATAAAAATATAATTTTATAACAACGCTGCAAACCCAAACTTGTTGCCAAATCATTCGAATCAAAACTAAATTTTTTTAAAGTTTATTTAGCCGGGTTTTGCGACATGCTATTGAAAACTACATCACAGATTGCATTTTCCTGAGAGCGCGACGCATGTACAAACCCATAATTCCTTTGCGGGAGTACCTTTATTGCCTACATACCTGGCGTTCCATTATTGCCACAGCAACAGTTGTGTGAATTTTTCATGTAAACGGTTCATTCTAGGAACTTGCAAGGAACTTTTTTTGTTCCGCGCGTTTTACTGCTCGAATAGACAACAAGAAATGTTCACAAAACCGGACGGCAAAATAATTGTATGCGACACGATGGTGGCCACTCCTATTATTTTCATGAAAGGGGAAGATTTGAGGGCTCAATTTTTTGCAGCTTATATGTAGATCACAATAATACTTAACACCGTCTGCAGAGTTGTAATTTAACTCCTAACCGTTGTTGGTATTTTAATCAAATACTATTTTTAAGTTTGATTATCAAGGGCTCATAACTCCCTTAATATTCACATGCCTAAACAGCCAAATGTGTCTCCTTTTTTTTTTTTTTCATGATGAACCACCACCAACCGGAGTTTGGGCTATTAATTTTCTAACATCCTGTACTGTATAACACTTACTTTACTGTAATTCGAAATCCTATTTACTTAGTATTTACCATGTCTGACATTCCTGCAATACACAAAGATTCGATTTAAAAATGTATATTATAAGTGGCTTTTATTTTAATAACGACAGAAATATTTTATCTGGATCGCTCTCACAGAACCAACAATCTTCAGTTGCTGTCGTCTGCTCTGCCACCGTCTTCTCGTCGCTATATGCAGTTTTCGATGCAATGAGCACTTTTAAAGACCATCTTGCCCAGAAAAATAGTTCAAAAATATGTTTCGTGTTAACCGCATACCGTGACTTTTGAGTTGTGTGCAGTTCAATGAAATCATGCTCTTTGATTGTTGCTTACGGTAATTTGTTTATATTAAAAAGTAGCAGAAAAATACAAACTACATGGAAGTAAATGTGTAACTAGGGTTTTAAAGTGATCACTTTATCCCTAACCACCTATACCTTCCAGGCCCCGGTTGTAATGGATTCTGTATCCAGAGGGCTTCATTTGGTGAGCCTGCTCTCTATATGCGTCTTGGATTATCTCGCGCAAAGGCAATTAACGGTACCGTAAAGTGAGGATACTTTGAGCCCCCGTGGGTAGTTTCGCACTATTAGAATTATTTCCTTCTATGTAGGAATTTCAGGATACTAGTCACTATAAAGTATTGTTTATTATAAAGCTACGAATGGCGATGCCTTCAACAATTTGCGATTTTGCAAACCTTCACTTACAACAAAAACATGTAGTGCAAAGTAACCCCAAAATTAGGTAAAGTTACTCCGCTATACGGTACTAGGTGAAGTACATTCCCTAGCCACCAGCAGGATGACATCACAGGGAGAGATTAGCATCGTCCGTTTACCAAGGGCTGGACGGCGGATATGAGCGTGCCAGCCTCGTTTGCGTCACCAACTGCTGCCTCGTATCAATAATTTGTAGTGTCCAATAATTATTTTAAATTTGCATTTTGAAGAAAAAATCGTGGTGAGGATATTAAATTACAGCCGTCGCAGAAATCATAGTTATGTTGGGAAACGTAAATTTTTAGGTCGAACTTGTCTTCGGTTCCCTATCGGACGGATTTATTGAGCCTCTAAGGTATTTGGGACTAGTGTATTATCACCGGTTTTATATTGTACAAGTATTCAGTGTTTCAGCTCATTCTGTCAATGTAAACCAAGTCGAATTCAATTTAAGACCTGGTCAATTTCGATCACAAAGGATTAAAGCTTACTAACACTGTTTTGAAAACGTCAATATTATTTCTTGCCATTTTCAAATAACTAGTGGCAAAAATATTTTTAATTTGTGTAGTAGAAGCATTTTAGTGCAGGACTTACATAATGTTAACACTTTTTTATTTCTAACAATTTACTTTTCAATTATGCCCTTATCTCCAAGGAATTTTTAATTTCTAAATGTAATATAAGAATATAAAATGTACGGGTAGGAGAAAAACTTAAAAATTTCAATAATGTTACCAGTTAACAACAAACTGCACAAACAGTCATAACGCCAACAGGATATTCTGTAAGAAATTATTGTACGCATTACCTGAAAAATTATCCACGTAATTAACAAGTAAGATTGTGCATCTAAATCTTACGAGGAATTATACTTCATACTGCAGCTAAACCTTTGTGTGTTGGCTTCGATTACAGGTGTGAGCTTTGAGCAATTCTCGCAATGTGTTAGTTTTATAAACTGAACCGTTTTTATGGACATAAACGCCATTGCGCGTGAATTCTGCTGAGTTGCAGAAAACCCCGTAACAATGCAAAAAAATGTTATTGTTTACTGTTGTCCACCAACATGAAACATGTATTCAATTCCGTAGAGGAATATAGTCATATCCAGAAAGGCGACACAAAATAATAGAACAAAACCAAGAAAATAAAGTGCATAAAAACTAACGACAAAAGTCTGCGAGGACAACGCTGACAACATAAATGACGAGAGACACGAATGGATGTGGGCGCAAACGACAAAACGTAGATAAAATACGAAAAAATATCTTGTTTTTTTTCGACAACTGATGCACTTATAAAAATACATAAAAGATAACATACTAAAAAAATACAAGTGTTAGTTTATGCTGCTTTGCGTCCTTTAAATTCGAAAATAAAGAAGCGAATTTGTTTTTACCATATTTTTCGCTACGTAACCTTTCTCCTCGGGGCGGCTGTGGCCGAGTGGTCAGACCTCTCGCCTCCCACCAAGGCGATCTGGGTTCGATTCTCGGTGTAGTCGGTTCCTGGATTTTCGCATGTGGGAATCGTGCAGGACGATACTGCTGGTCGGCGGGGTTTCTTGGGGATCTCCCGTTTCCCCATTCCATTCACTCCGGCGCTACTCCAAACTCACATCATGTCATCATCCACCAGTGCTAAAGACCACGATGTTAAGAGCTGACCAAAATTTCTTCAGTTCTCTTCACCTTCCTCCTCTGTGTTTGATTTTTTGTCTTTGGTCTGCAGCTCTTAAATTGTGTTACTGTAGAGGTGAAGTAATCTGCTATATTAAATCAAATTAGATTTTAAAATTTATCTTGTGACTCAGTTGCACCTCGTTTGAATATGGTCAACTTAAAATTGGTTTATTACCTATGATTATCCACCTTCTGTTTCAGTGTCCTAAACTTGGGCGAATTTAACTGAGCTTGAGATCTTTGATTAAACTGTCCACGATAATTTAATCAAAGAAACGTTTGAATATTAATAATAATTTTAACACTTGCTTTTTATAACCAATAAGTGAATTCATCTTTCTTAGTCTTGTTCGTTGCATTTCCAAAGAATTCCTTTGAAACAAGTTTTCTTAATGATGAAATCAGTCAAAGATTAAAAATAATTTCAAAAGTCTTGCGCCGGTTCCTGTGAAATCGCGTGATAATGCGAAAACACTGTTACTATATTTTAATGCCGCAATAATAAACTGTTTAAGTATTAATAGGCAACATGACAGAAACACGAAAGGGCAACTGGAACAAAGTATTAAAATTTTAAAGAGTAAAAATCTGGAGTGGAATATTTGGTTTTCCTACTGCCAACCTCATGATCACAACAAATTACGCATAGCCAAAAGCAAACATTTTGCATGTTAAATAGCCTGCGTGGTTTGAATACAAGGTTTCACAAACTCATTAGTGATATAAAATTGAGTGTTGAGATAGTACGATTGAATTTTTAGACACTGTGCTTAGTAGAAATGTATTTTTTTTGTACCAGCATGGTGCAAAATGAAGATTCTCACGATTTGTCACGTCAAAGGCTAGGTCACAACGAATGAGACAAGGCTGGAGTGAAGGCAGGGCAAGGATTTGATTAAATAAGATAAATCGCGGATTGGACTTCGATGGAATGATTGGAGGGATGAACGGACTATCCTGAAAATTACCCGCCGTTAAATGGCAACATCCGACAAGTCTCCAACATGATAAATTCAGGACTAGGACGAATCGATTACATATCGCAACTATCTTAAACCAGGGAACTTGTGCATTACTACATCCCCTTGTAAGATGCAGACACTAATCATTTTGTTTGAATACGGGCCACTGCAAAGTAATTTTGCCGCAATGAAAAAAAAGTGTAAATTAAAAATAACAAAAAATTATGTTTCTGTTATAATAGTTAAATTTTTTTTTGCATGGTTAAGTTTCTGTAAGGCAAGCTTTATGTTGAACAAAATTTCACATGGGAAATAAAATAAAGTTTCTAATGTTCACTTGAAAACAAACATTTTGTTTGCTGCAATGCTACTTCACGACGGCTAACATTCAAACAAATATTGTGTTATGGCAAAGAAAGCTCATGTGTCGTAATGGTTCCTAATCAGTAATTCCTGATTCTTAACCAATACTGGTACTAAGAGATTGTTTCAGACATTTTTGTGTAATAATGCCCAGGATACCGACAAATGTTGGCATGATGTACAGTCTCGAAACTCGGATCTTCTAATTAAAAACACTAAGCGTTGAGTACTAGACTCAATAGATGAAAAATGTAACAGGATACAAGCTGGGTTTGATCTTATACAATTTTTTGTCGTGAAAGAACATTACTCTGAATACGTGAACGTTAATTTTAATCGAAACATATTATTTAGTCGACTTTCAAAAGTACTCCAGCGTAACAATGAGGAGGTAAAATCGTGTTTTTGTGTTAAGTCCGTTAAAATAAGACTTCTATAACGCGAAATTAATCACAAACTTACTTTCTTCATCTTTTATTAATTTTTCCACTTTAAATTATGCTATCTATAGTGAAAAATAGTATTTTATTTTCTATTAACATTAGGTTTTTCACTGATACGATATCCAAATTTCGCTTGTCGACACCAAGGGCAACACGGTAGAATTTTCGCAATCCTTCCTGCGACGTTCACTACCGAGAATTTCTCAACGTCCGCAAAATTTCACGAAAAATAAGAATATGCGATTCCAGGCAACAACAAAAATCGACGAAGAATGTTTTCTTTTCATGTGACGGGGCAAAACACCGCAACACAATACCCACTGTTCCTTCGCCGTACTTCGAATTGGAAGCTGTCAATTCAAACTATATCTACACGGTAAAACATACCGCTGGCTTCGTTCCAAGAAAACAGTGACGTAATGGTTCTTGGAAAGTTGTTCACAAGCGGTAGTTAGTAGAACATTTTTTGGGTCACTGTGCAAGGTGATAGTTAAACGAAACGAGCATGGCAAAGGCAGTTTATAATTGCGGACGGTGTTACTAGGATATCTTTTGAAAAGCTTACATTTCATTGTATATAATATTCCTGAACATTTCATGCCAGGTAAATAAATAAAGCCTTTAAATTTTCGAGTGTGTGGAAGAGTAGGTGTAAAGGTTCCTACCCACACTGTAAACGAAACTTCCTAAAATGTTTAAGAAGTTATTGACCTAAACGCAGTATGGGCAGTTCCCATACCGCCGTCTTGTAAATATACAAACATTTACTCTTGTTACAACACAAGTCTGGTAACTTCAGTGTACATTTGACTGTAGATCGCAAATCGTTACATAGAAATATTATAAATAGTTTGTACTATGCAGCGTACACAAGTTTTCATAATTTTTGTTAATAATTGACTTAAAGCAAATGCACGTTTAGTCGATAACTAGCCAAAATTATACAAACTTATGTTTTGGAAATATTAGGTCAAATAGTACAAACAATTTCTGACATTTTTATGTAACGGTTTTGCAGTATCTGCTCCCTTTTCAGGATTTAAAAGATAAAAATCGTAAAAACACCATAAATAGGAACCTGAGGCATTAAAGTGCCACATTTTATTATTGTATTATTTCGCTGTTTTGAGAATTCTGAGAGTAAAATTCTTATATGTGCGATTACAGCGGAAATTCCATTCTCCTTGTTCTACAGTGCAAGCACTGCAATTGAACTTCTAACGTATATTTAAACCGCTATCAGTCCGTCAATGGTTTATATTTACAATTTGTCGAACTGATTGTAGCCTGATTAAACTTTAGCTGTTCGATTATCGTACTTGGACCGTAAATTAGTAGATTTTCTGTTATAACCGCACATTTAACGATTTCCTTCTCAGAACTACAAAAATCCGCAAATTAATACAATTCAATGTGACGACTAATGCTGAGTTTTAGCGTGCGTTCGGCCCTACATATGTGTATCTACGAAAAGAAAATACACGTCAAAATATGTTTGTATTAGTCTGAAAATTCAGTATGCTTGTTAGAAAATTGACTATCGGACCTCTCAAAATAGCTAAAACTGGCTTTATCATCAGTCTGGCCTACCTCGGCAAATATATATAATATATTAAAATAGAAAATGCTTGGGACTAGAAACCATACTCCCAAAAAATTAATTTATAGTTACCGCCTGAAGATTCATTATAAAATGGATAATATAAAATCACTTTAAACCAATTGATTGGTTTAGTGTATAGTTAGTATTGTATTGCATTCGCTCGTCATTGCCACCTTAAGAGGGCGTGGTACATAATTCAACGCTAAAGCATTTATCAGGAACTGTACGTTTCTTGCAGCCTATTTGCGAAAATTAAACAATAGCCATTCTAGACAATAGTTTTAGACAACGTTTTAAACAAAATTGTTTCCATTGTTACGAACTTCTGAGGCACAATATCTGACGCCGGAACCTCGTGCATTTAACTGCGGCGCAAGAGATCACGCGTAACGAATTAGCAATTCAGGATAAATATTTACTCATAAAGTTGGCAAATACCTTTATCTAGGATTGTCATTGATTATTTTATCCATATTGGCTTCGAAAAACGCGTAGAAATCAGTTTATCTACACCCACTCTTAATGCTCAACCGATTTTGTGCCTCACACACACAAACGTGTCTAACTAGATACGCATCTTAAGGTGGCCGCCTGAGTGAACATGTTTTGCGTGTTCGATGCCTAGAAGTGCGAAAGCTGTAAGGATGAAGCAGCACGCACATCACGCCTCTCCCTAGCCTCTAAGCGCAAGTCAGTTAAAAGGCGTCTTCTCGCCGACAACTCACCTCTGTGGAATATTCAGGGACGATATTATCATTTTGTGACACAATATTAAAGATAAAGGTATATTGCACACGCCTGTATCCTGTTACAAGAGTCTGCGCTACGATTTTAATACCAAAAAAGAATCACAAAAAAAAACACATTTACGCCATTTTTGGTTGCGTCAATTTTTTTTTTTTAGAGATACGTGAAAGGCTGAACTGGGCATACACGTGTAAGGTTCTTTGAATCGTTTTCTCAACCAGATTTTACTTAAGCATGCTGACTAGTTTCTGAATAAAATTGTAACGGCCGAAGCCATCCACTCCGCTCGGCGGCCTGGCCAGGCAACCGCCTTAAATAAATGCTGAAAACAGCAATTGATTATAGTCTTTTTTCGAAGCCAGTATGGATAAAATACTCAATGTCAATCCCATATAACGGTATTTGCCAACTTTATGAGTAAATATTTATCCAGATTTACTCATTCGTTACGCGTGATCTCTTGTGACGTGGATAAATGCACGAGGTTCCGGCGTCAGAGATTGTGCGTCGGATGTTCGTAACACTGGAAACAATTTTGTTTAAAACGTTGGCTATAGCTATTGTCTAGGATTGCTATTGTTAACTTTTTGCAAATTTGCTTCAAGAAACCTTAAGTTATAGATTAGTGCTTTTAGCGTTGAATTATGTACCACGCCCTCGTAAGTGAGCAGTTCACTGAAGATTTTAATTCTTTTAGAAATTATTTATTTGTACGAGATATATTTTCTTTTGTACGCATATATTGTGACTAATTGTCACTGTAATGGATTTTGTTCAGCTTTCATAGTTTTTGTATTATAGCAAATTAAAGTAAAAATTTGAATAAAACGATTTTATTCAGTAAAGCAGAACCAACTTACTTACCGAAATTAAAAAAAAAAATGTAAACGGAATAACAGGGCCACGGACTTTGACATGGCATGTATATATATACATCATTTCTTAGGATTTTGTATTTTTTAATATTTTTACAAATTAGCATTTCTTCATTTCAAATTCATTTTTTTTTTTTACATATAAAATAAAGTCAATGCGGTTTGTAAACATGTAATGTCATAGTCCATGACACTGTTCTTCATTATGAATTGTTTTCCATTTCGGTAAGTATGTTGGTTTTCCTTTACTACATAAAACCGTTTTACGCAAATTTCGATTTTAATATGCTGTGATACCAAAACTATGAAAGCTGAATGATTTTCGTTGCAGCAAAAAATATTCGCAGTTATATTCCTACAACACAACCATATCTCATGCGAACAAAACTATTTTGAAACAATTATAATTTTCAGTGACCCACCCCCTTAAGGCTCGGTTTTAGTCGCCATATTGAATAATTTTATTTATATTTTTTTTCTGTTATGAAAAATGTAATATCTATGATTATATCACAAAATATACTAATCTTACGCTGCAGTACTGGTAGTGCGATTTAGCTGTTAACGTATAATTACACAGCAATCAATATGAGATCTTTTTAATATTCATAATTTGCCGTACTGGATGTGACTTAATTAAACATTACCAGCTCAATCGCGATGCCTGTGCTAAATTAGTATTTGTGGTAGAGTCGCAGATTAAAAATGTTTCTCCTCGGAATTAAAAAAACGAAAACTAGTAACATTCACCGAGCTTATGGACACGCATTTAAATGTCAAGACTAAGCGAAATATTTTGGACACAGTACTTGTTCACAAATATTGCAAAAATCTTTCAAATAAATTATTTTACGGTGGGGGTGGATTTTGTGTGAGTCCATCCCCCCTTTTTTTGTCCTTTCATGTTTAGTTTATCTGTGAAATATTACAAATGTTTTTAAGTTGTATATTCAATTTTTGTATATTCAATTTTTTGCCTTAAATAGCACAATATTGCACTGTAAAAACTCAATTTTCCGGGGGTGACCACGGACCCCCCCGTCCCCCTCCTTCTTCGACTAGGGGTGTGGGCATACCTACTTTTTGGGAATTGCTCCCCCCCCCCTCTCCAAAAACAATTCTAGAGCTGGATCCGCCACTGATATTTTACGTCTCACTGACAACCCTGATGTTCGCCGTATTACTTTACAGATGAGGAACATTGATATAACTGATTTGTTGTCAGTGCTCTCCAGCAGCAACGAGACGTTATCAGTAAATGGTCAATATTTCGTCTGCTTCAGCGCGCTGATAGTTGTGGATGGATTAGCAGTGTTAAACATATGAAAATTGAATAAACCTCGTAAGGAAATACTAAAGTAATGGCAAACAAAACTTTGCTAGTCATTTGAAAGCTTTACGCGGACGAGAATATTTTCATTTAATAGAACTATCATATTGTGTTTTTTTAAAAAAATTCAACCAAATTGTAATAGTGTTTTTCCCCACTGCTCATCACTGAAAATATTCTCAGGGTGTGCAGAACCTATGCAATATGATTCAGGACAAAACGTGTTATTTCGCGTGGTGATAACGTATTAGAATTATAAGTCGAAAATGTGTTTTCTGTTTTTCGGTAAAATTAATTATAGTTGGTGTAACATTAACTTGAATATATACTTTAAATTGCCAATTTTCAAGTTAAATCTAAAATTACTTGTTCTTTCATTGTTTTGACACTATCCAGAGTATTTTTATCATTATATGTTATATTTAAATAAATAACGTTTTACAGTCGAGTTTAAGGGTAGCATTACTTCCACTGTAATTCGCTTCACAAAAAAATTTAAAAACACGTATTCGACTTACTCTTTCGTAAGCTAACATGACGTAAACTGGACTCATTCCTTGCTGACTCACTGCGTACAGCTATGTTTAATATTAAGAGTGATTTTTGATGTCAAGAATTTTGTTCCGACCAGTTTCATTGCCTTATGTGCACATCTGCAGCTCTGCTTCGTGGTCAGAGATAGGATGTCTTTACTCTCAGCGTCTCGGATTTCTACCAGCAAATCACAGACGTAAAGTGTCGCGCAGTAACATTTTTCTGATTGTTTCAGTTAAATGAGTGATAACTTTGGACAAAGACACTGTCAATAATCACGAAGTAGAGCTGCAGATGTGCACGTAAGGTACTAAAAGAAGATTGTAAAAAATTCTACTCACTAAAATTCTGTGGCTCTAATAATGTCGTAACAACACGATGCTTTAATTGTTATAAATGTTTTTAAAGGACAGATGTTTAGAATCTTGTGTTAGTTTCCTCTTCAGCTCCAGTGGTTTCAGTGGCCTAAGTAACCCTTCAGCCTCATACAGGGCGTTACTTAGGATCACAGTGACCTTCAATGCTCGTCAGCAGTGTACGAACGGTAGCTGACGTTAATGAGTAGAGGTACGTAAATTTCGCAGATACATTCCAGGTCAGGTTGAACGCCAATTATGTATATTTCATTGTCATGTCTGTGACTTGCTGGCGGCTGTTACGAAATGCGTTTGACTACTGCAAGCCAGTAGTATATAAGGAAATAATGCGAAGTGATATCGCTTGCTACCTACTTGTACGGTTATAAGTAGAGGTACGTCAATTTCGCGGATTCATCTGGCAGCAGCCTAGACTTGTTAGTCCTATACACCCACTGGCCACAATCGATTATCTATTGGCTTATAACCGTACAAGAGGGTAGCAAGCGATAGCACTTCGCATTATTTCCTTATTTACTACTGGCTTGCAGTAGTCAAACGCATTTCGTAACAGCCGCCAGCAAGTCACAGCCATGACAATGAAGTATGCATAGTTGGCGTTCAACCTGACGTGGAATGTATCTGCGAAATTTACGTACCTCTAGTTATAAGTCAATAGATAATCGATTGTGGCCAGTGAGTGTATAGGACTGACAAGTCTAGGCTGCTGCCAGATGAATCCGCGATATCGACGTACCTCTATTAATGAGTGAGAGAGAGATTTTGGTCAGCGCTCAACATCGAGGTCTTTAACGCTGGTAAGGGCAGGAGCTGCGCCGGAAATGAAGGGGCGTTGGAAGCGGGAGATCCCAGAGCAGCATCAATTCCCACATGCTAAAATCTGGAGATCGACCACGCCAGGAATCGAACGAAGATCGCCTTGTAGAGGGGCGAATGGTCTGACCATTCAGACACTGCAGCCCCCTGACTTTGTCGAGATTATTGGCCCACGGAAATATATTGAACGGTTGTTGTTGATGTACATCTTTGCGAGCGAATGTTGCGTTGTTGTGTTGAAAACTTTTTAACAAAACAAAAAGCAAAAAAAAAGCATTAGCGGTTGTCAACAAGCGTGTAACTTACAGACAGTTCCGAGCAAAAAAATAGAACAATAACAACACGTAATAATTGAATTGGTTGTTGTTAAATGACACTATGTCAAAGACATACAAATTTGGGGAATCCAGTACATCAAGGGAGTAAGTTATTTCAATCAAGTTTACAAAAATCAAATGATTGTTTTGTATGTAAAGAAGGTAATTTCAGTCTCTCCATTGTACCAAAAAATATACACTACCATCAAAAACAGATTTTCTTTAAATTTTGAATAAGTCGTTTTTAAAAATTACCTTTTCAATTTCAGGACAGAATATAATCGTTCTATGAAGAAAGACCACGAAAAAACCCGGCAACATTTCCTCGCAATGTTGTATGTAGGCCTACACAAAAACCGATTCAGTTTATAATTCTAACCCATTACAGGGACAGTTTAAAGCTCACATGAACAAATGAACCAGTGGAATCATGATTTGGAGGGTGGTTATTAGAGATGGAGTCAACAGCTAAAAAGTCAGTGTTATGATCCTGAGATAGGCAAGCCTTAGCGTAGCGGCTCGCCTGAACACGCTCTGACAAATAGTTCTGAACCCAGGCCAGACATCCCAAACAATGATCCTCGAGTACCCACACTGAAAGATATTTTTATGGTGGAATAAATATTTATTGCAGCTGATAAAATATTTTGTTACTCTGTAAGAAAACACCAATAGAAACACCTGATTGTTTTGACCCAACAAAATATGTAGTTTATTTAGTAAAGTGCTTATGCCTGGCAATATAAAATTTGTTTCACGCAAATGTATGAGTAATAATTTGTTTGGAAGTACAGAGTAATGTACACTTTTTTCCCAAACCGATCCTTCATGCCGGTTTCCGTAGCGTAGTCGGTTAGGTGCCGGTCTACATGTGAGAGAGGTCCTGGGTTTGAAAACCGGCTTCGCCATGGGCGTTGTGTTGTTCCTTCTCTTCACTTCAGCCTCATCGGCTCTAGAGACCTCGTTGTTAAAGGGCCGTAAAACAGTCTCACTTCACCACCGACCGTTTATGTTGTGCATTTTACGAGCCGTATATCTAACAAGATGTAACGAGCCTTGGCCGTCAATTTTAATGAGCTATCTGACATGCAAGAGATACCTCGTCCCTGGTTTGTTTCTCAATGCTACCAATTGTTTTTTAAGGGCGCGGTTCACATCAGTTTTCAACTTTTTATTTTAATATTTGTACCACATATTTTATTCTTATTTTAGACATCAATAATTACTGTGATTAAACCTCCTTCTTAGAAAATTTGTGTATCTCTCGAAGTTTTTGCGTAATGAGTCGTAAACGTCAAAATTTGTACTTTACTGTTTTATGTACGCCACTAAAACCAACTGACATACCAAACCGAAAAAATTCAGTGTGTATAACAATGTTGTAGGCTATGATTTGACATATATAAAAACAAAAAAAAATATATTTTTGTATTTTTAAAAATTAGTTTTAATTTTTAAATTTTCATTTCAAAATTCTGCATTTTTTACTAAATACAAAAATGTTATTTTTTGTTTTTATATATGTCAAATCATAGCCTACAAGATTGTTACAAACAGTGAATTTTTTTGGTTTGGTATGTCAGTTGGTTTTAGTGGCGTACATAATACCGTAAAGTGCAAATTTTGAAGTTTACGACTCATTACGTAAAAACTATGAGAGATTCACGTATTTCCTAAGAGGAAGATTTAATCAAAATGTATGTATAAAATAAGAAAAAAATAACTGATATAAATATAAAAATAAAAATGACACTGAAAACTGAGGTGAACCCAGCCCTTAATGGATTTACAGAAAAACCTACGCACAACAGAACAAATATTAAGTTGCAATGACCAAATGTTTTACTTAGGCAGCACGATAATAAGCACTAAAGTAATTTTGTTTCAGAAACAAAAACAAATATATTGCCCTATACAAGCAAATTTACTGGTTGCGCCAATCAATTTTTGTTTAACTCAACATAACCGTTCTCTCAGTGCAACTGCAACTGTAGTACTCCCTTCAGCAACCGCCCATATTCAGGACACAAAGAAGCATAAATATAGGTGATGCTAACGTTTTACTGGAGGACTGTCAGTCTGTTATCGTCTGCGAGCCTGTCTGTAGTCAGCCAGTCGGTGGCACTCGAGTCTCAACAAATGCAGGCTGCTACGGCGGCGTAGCGATACATGAAATCAGCCTCCGGTATATAATATTAATGTGTTTGTAAATTTAACAAACAAAGCAACTTCAGTGTTCTTTGGGCTATACGACATTTGTTGTGATTGTGACAAGGTAAACGAAATCCTCCATTTCCTGATACAACTATGTAACGTGTCCCTAGATGCATGTAAACAGCAGAAATCAGACTATGTCTCGATAAGAAACTTTGATTATGTCTCATTGATCTAATGTATTCCTACTTCCTCTCAAGTCCGCAATATATTGTTCAAACAGCAAGTATGTGAGAAAACAACAATCTGCCCATGCAAATACCTACCCATATATCTGCTGAGAGCACACACAAAGATGCCATATTCAAACATTTTAGGAAAAGGAGAATATTGTAACGAACTAAAATCGGCAATAGTCCCAATGTTAAATCAGACAATATGATAAGGAAATTATTCATACCGAATACCAAAACTGAAGTCAAACATACTTAGATTTATCTTCATATATTTCGGCAATTAAATCTTCACGACCTCTTTAGTTTTGTTTTCATTCAAATTTATGCCCTACACTCCCCAGTGGCAAAAAAAGCAACCGATACTTCTGGACTGATTAATCAGCTTGGACTGAGTCATTTATGAAAGTGTAATATGTAGACTTATCGAAATTCCACACGAAATAATAATTTTTTAAAAATAATTTGGCGAACAAGATTATTGTTAGTTGTAGGAAGAGAGTCTACCAGTTTATTCAGTAGTAAGAGCACAAATCCGGCCCGAACTGTGAACCCACCAACGCTAGGGAAGCTACACTGAGAAAACTGAATTGTTCCGACAAACAAATAAATAAGGTTGATTTTAATGATTTAACAAATAAATTATAATTAAACTAACAATCGCAACGTTGAAGTTACTATTGGAATTTATTTGTTTCAACAGCACAATTTTGTTATATAATTTATTTAAAACAAGAATTCATTTGGTTGGTTATACTAGATTTTTCGTTAGATGTTATACTTAACAATAAGTGTATTTGATTTTACCCAAAACATTTGTTCCCGTTAAAAATACGAACTCTTGTTTGCTTATAATATTTTATTTATTTGCTTTTACTATTATATTTACTTGAGTCAACAACATTTATGGCTTACTATACAGCTTTGGTAAATTTAACCAAGGCGGATATTAAAACATAGAAACAATTTGGTTGGAAGTGACGAAATATGTCCGTTCAGGAAGTCATTCTTGTAATGGTAGTTATTAAGTACGCACAAGTTTCCATTTCATGCTACCCACATTTTGTCGCATATTCTGTGTACAATTTTGTAAAGGTTACGGAGAAGAAAACAACGAGAGTCAGCTAGATTAGCAGAATCACGAGTTTCTCGGAATTATGCGTCACAAGTGTGTGAATGTAAAAATGCATTAAGCTATTTGTAAGTCGTGATGGTCTAGTGGGAATGTGCGTGGTAGACAAGCAGAAGATTTTGGGTTCAAATCCATACATATCTGTACATTATCTTTTTTCCATGTTTGCACTAAATAATATTTGTAAAAACGTTGCGGTGCAAATGACCTTATATTCGTGATAAGAGCAAGAAAAATAATTTAAACGTATACGTTTACGGTTGCTCGAATAAATTAAGTACGTTTGATTTAATAATATCTGTATTCTGTCACCAACAACGTTATTTAATTAAAACAACAATTTTTTCAAAGAAATAAATTGGTTGTGACAAACCATACATTTTTTCATGTATTGAAATATACCATTTGGTTGTTTCAATCAAATTTTCTTATATTTTACAATATTTTTTTCTCAGTGCAACCAGACACAGACGGGTAGGGAAACCAAATTTTCAAGAAAATATTTCGTGAATATCTCTGTTCCAAAACACATAGTTAATGTCTGATCCAGTGATTGTAGGAATAATGCTTACACGGATCTTGTGGGTCAATCTACGGATCATAGGCGTTTGTTGTAACCGTATTCTGAATTGCGAAATGAAATAAGAACATTCGCCTTGCAAACGAACGCTGCCAGTAACCGAATTAGGACAGCAGATCAGCATATGTAACTTTCATAAAAATATTTCGCAAAGAAAATGTACCTACACATTGAACACGCCTGAGATATTGGGGACTTAAGGGCTTGGGTCCGAGTTTCTCGGCTTTCGAGAGAATTATTTTTTAAAACGCATACTAGAGTCGATATCGTAAAATTGCTTCGTATCTTTTTTGCAAATTAATTTTACTATGCAATGTAATTTTTCATGACAAACTGTATGATGAGTAGAGCTAATTTATCAATTAAAAGGAAATTTCGTTAGTTAACTAATTAGCAACTATTTTACACGGCCCATGCCCTTAAAGAGGACTACCTGGTGCATATACGGTGTTGTAGCGTATCACTTTGTCGCAATCCTGCGGTCAGTGGGTGCTGGGTAATCAACAAGTCAACAAAAAGAGGCGGATTGCGGCAATAGGGGTATCCTAGGAATCCGATGACTTGAGTAGTTAAGTGGGTCTTAACACTTACCCAACACCTTGCAAACTCCTGGATTCAGCAGGGATTGCTCCGCCCCTGGTCATAGCTGGGAGCCAATCAGATGGGAGCATTTTGACGGCCTGGTGAGGGTGCGAAGAATGGAATAGACATCGAGCTAGCTACCGGAGAGAGTGGGAGAGGAGAGTGGGCTAGAGAGTCTTCTACTCCGGCGGAGACCGCATCTAGGGACTCTGGGTTCGAGTCTGGGTGAGACCCTCTGACTATAACTCTACCTTCAACGGCGACACGAGAGGTGAGTCTTCAGTTTGTTTAGGGAAGGAGAGCGATCCCTTACCTATCTCCTGACTCGCCTTACCCTAACCCTTCCACTCGCCTCTATTTCTGTATTACAGTTATTCCTTGTATCTTCTATTTCTGATAAACTTTGTTACCTTTCATCTCTAGCTTATTATTCTTCCCCTTGAAACTACGATTCTATAATTTTAAAAATTCAGCACGCTTGTTAGTAACATGATTTTGAGGTGTCAGAAAACTACTAAATCCGCTTTTTTAATACTGTTGGAACACCGAAAATACCACCTGAATTCGTAAAGTGCAAAACGATATGTCTGCGTTTGTCTTTACTTCATTAATTCCAAAAATATAATTTTAGCGTCATCACTTCAAGTCCCGTAGGTAGGTGGTATATTGCAAAAAAATTATATGCCAACATATGCTTGAAAAAATTGTACTTTCTCGCCACATGTATGATTGGGCGATACCACGGTCGTAGAAGAACAGGTCTGGACACTCGCCTATCTACCAATGTATTTTGCTTGACCCCCTTGTTGTTTGGCTGTAGTTCGTCAATTTTCCGAGAATGCTGTACTTTTGGCGCTGTTTTCCGGGCGGTCGGACTCAAACTCCGTCCACTTTTTTCCATTGTTTAATATATAAAGTAAATAAATATTGCTGGTGACTTTTCTTAAATTTGTGGGCGAAGAAAGTATT
Organism: Medauroidea extradentata; assembly: GCA_003012365.1. Classification (NCBI taxonomy): domain Eukaryota; kingdom Metazoa; phylum Arthropoda; class Insecta; order Phasmatodea; family Phasmatidae; genus Medauroidea; species Medauroidea extradentata. The sequence goes on along the minus strand of PNEQ01084240.1, from coordinate 3,297 downwards.
TAATAAATTGATAAAAAAAAACGTTTTGATAAATTGTTTATCTTAGCGGAAAGGAAGTGGGCGGAGTTTAGTCCGACCGCCGTAACATCAGCGCCAATAAAACACAATATTCTCGGTAACTTGGTGAACTACAGCCAAACAACAAGGGGGTCAAATATCCAGGCGAGTGTCCAGACCTGTTCTTCTACGGCCGTGGGTGATACTGATACACGCCTGACACTCCGTAGCTGTCTGAAGACCTGTAACAGGCATCAATTATTACAATAGTGGGATTCTTATTGGCTCAGTCAAATAGGGTAACAGCTGCACGTACAAGAGAAAGCCAGTAATCTTCTGGTAAGTTGAACGTACGTTGAAACCCAGCAAACAGTCAAATGTTTCTGCAATAAACCGCCGTCTCTACACATAGGAAAAATATTGCAACGAAAACCTTGCAAGTTTGCGTGCCGCGAACAGAGGTGATGCGTCTCTCTTTGAGCGTGACATTCTGGCTATCACTCCGCTGTTCCTCACGCATCAAACTCGGAAATTTGAACCTGACGCTTCACAATCTTCGGAATGAAACCGTGGTGGGTCTTGCGGTGATATTTACGACGAACGTTCGTAACCGCCCGAATCGATCCTAAAAGGCGGTTTCCGTGAAAATGAGTTCCTGTCTTCATTTCATTCTCTTACTTAAGATTTGTTCTACCACAGGTTAGAAATATCAACGTTATTAGTTTGGCAAGTGATAATTTCTGAGCTGCTTCCGTAAGGGGTGTAAACCGATCAATCACAAAGCTTTCGTGAATATATAGTTACATAAAGTTGATAATAAATAAACCGAAATTGGTTTGTTTTTAACTTCAGAGTTAAATTTATTTACTGCTTTCTTTTCCAAGCATATTTGAAATATTTTTTTACGGTCTCGCATAATATATTAACCCCTCGGCGATATCAACGCAACTTGCGGCAAAACTTTAACCTGTTCCAAACACTCCCACAAGAAAATACATTTTCCTTCTAGCCTGTAGTATAATTAAACTTATCTTATATTCATAACCGCACATTTCGTAATTTACACTTGCTTCATTTCTTTTTAATTAATGGATAAAGTCCGTTATGAATTACGTTTTTTAAATCGCTTTAATTGTTGTTAGCATGTAATAACGTCCACAATTATCACATTTAGCTTTAGCACTTTTGTGATTTTTGCTTCTCTAAGTACCTTTAATTAAAGATATTTGAAAATAAAATTTACATTTTTATAGTAAAATTTATAAGTTTCACGTTTAAAAAAAAATTATTTTACCCTTAATTTATTTCTGTTAACAAACACATTTTCTTTAAATTTAAATTCGTTTCAAACGTTAACCATTTTGTCTAAAAAAAATGTATTTTTTTTCTAGTTTGTTCTTATTTAGTAGATATAAAATTTTAATAAGAAAAAAAACTCGATTTACTATGTTTTTATTCGTTACAGTCAAAAACTAACTTGTTACTATAATTTTATAACAAATATATAGAAAATTGAAGATTTGCTTACTGAACGAAAATGAATAAAAGAAGTTAAAAAAAATGGCCGTGCTTACCATAGAAACACAAACCATATCCGATAAACCCAACTTTAATGATAGACACGCGATTCGGTGTTAAAGTCTTAATAGTAAAAAAATATGTCAAAATAATATTTCTAGGTGTGTACAGTACGTTCGAAAATTCACCGATAACGTTTTAGAAGATGTCAATAGTGAGGGTATAAATTTTGTATACGAATATTTAAAATATTTCGGTGGGTAGTAAACAAATGCACGCTATTCTTTTCACAGAAAAGTATATATTATTTTATTATTTAATGTGTATTATTTAATAATTTAATACTTAACTTATGTTAGCTAAGTAGATATAAAACATAAGTTCTAGGAGAACTAGCTTTTTGTGCTTATTTGCAACGAGCGAGGTAATACAAAGCGAGTGCAAAAAATGGGCGGAAAAACGAGCTTTCCCTAGAAACTACATTTTATATGACTGATAGTATTATACACTTTTTTCTGTTCAAAATAACACCACTGCACACACATGTAGAATATATTCACAAACATTATGATCTCTTGAATTTCTGAGAAAAGTTTACAGTGACTATATTTCAACTTTCTGCGAAAATAAAGACTCGCTATATTTTAATACAAAGGGTTTAAAATAAGAACTACCCCCAGCACACTAGAAACAGGTTTTATCACTTCAGTTACACCAACAGTAAAAAAAAACTTTTTGATAGCTCTCACTTTCGTTTAACGACTTCAAGTTATCTCCTTAAACGACTTTGGCCTCCAGTTAATGTATCCTGCGCACGAACTCGCAGCTGGTTTTTCGCCCGAAAGTTTGCAGAGAAAAAAGTTTTCACGTTTGAAAAGACATGTTGCAAACTTTTTGACGGGATTTCTGTGAAGCAGGTAAGAAACGGTAATATTCAAAATTCGAATTATTACACGACTATGCATTTACGTATGAGATGTTTACAATCTTGAGTAGGACTATTATCAAAGGAAGCACTTGGGAAATGTTATTTTAAACAGTTTTATTTTAGTTGCAATAATAAACAAGCAGATTAACCGATTAAGTTTGAAGCCCTGGCTAGAAACTTAGGAACATGAAGTGATCCCGTAGGCCTACGCGTTAAGAGTGTGTGGTAGATAAATAAACGCTGAAAACATCAGTTGATTTCTACGCTTTTCTCGAAGCCAATATGGATAAAATACTCTATGACAATCCTAGATAATGTTATTTGCAACATTATGAGTAAATATTTATCCAGAATTACTTATTCGTTACGCGTAATCTCTTGCGCCGCAGTTAAATACACGAGGTTCCGGCGTCAGAGACTGTGCCTCAGAAGTTCGTAACACTGGAAACATTTTTTTTTAAACGTTGCCTAAAACTATTGTCTAAGATTGCTATTGTTTAACTTTCGTAAATTGGCTTCAAGAAACCTACAGTTATGGATTAATACTCTTAGCGTTGAATTATGTACCACGCCCTCTTAAGGTTGTTCAAGTGGGGAAAAAACGTAATTTTATATTTGTATGAAATAGTGTTAATTTTGTACACATTACTTGAGTGTACACATACTTCTAACGGAAAAAAATTAGCTCATCTAGTTTTCCCGTAATGGCACTTCAAAGTCAAAATTTGCATATTTTTACTTCATACAAAACTTGAAAACCCGTTAACATAATGAAATGGAAAAAATCACATCAAAACTACGTGTTACTGTCTATGGCTTGTAGCATATAAAACCCGTTACAAAAAATGTTTATG
>PNEQ01084239.1:33917-75267 GCA_003012365.1 Medauroidea extradentata | reverse complement strand
CAATGGAGGTTTTGTATCGACATTGGCTATAGTTTATATGAAGCACTGTGTCCCTCTTCAACAGACCCAATTAGAACTGTACAGTTTTAACTCAGAACGTGGGAGATTTGCCAGAAAACTGTTCACACGTGTCGCGATTGCGATACTACAGTTTATTGGAGACTATTTTAAATATTTTCGCGATTTTCCAGTGTCTCTAGTCATAGTCAAATACTCATTGGTTTATAACCGTTATAATGGGATTATTTCATTATGTACTACTTGCTTGCAGTTGTCAAAGCGGTGTGACAACTGTCGTCTAAATTACTGAAGCGACACTGCAGTATACATACTTGACGATCAACTTAACTTAGAAGAAATACGTGAAATACTCGTACAAATTCTATAACGTCCATGAAACAGCAATATGTTGTAGCCCTAATTTTATCTGAAGCTAAATTTTCCCTATATAAAGGAAAAATTGCTAGTTTTATACTTTCAGTAAAAATTTCGTATCCCGCCAGAGACAAATATGGGTTTATTTCGATGCATATCAGCATGTTTTTTCTCTTATAATGTTTTAAAATTTTACTTTCAATGAAACACCAGTATTATGGAATACGACATATTGCATATTCGTGAACGATCATTTAAAAGTAGCAGAGTCCACGCAAGTCAGGTTGTTGTCTGCCAACGAGAGACTACGAACCATCCTACAGCTGCCAAAGAATAGTGAGAATTCTGCAACGCCCTTAGCATGTGCCATTTACATTGCTACGTGGTGAACAAACCAGTGCTGGACAGTGAAATGTAAGGTCGGAAATGTGTAATCTGGAACGCTGCATGCGTGATGGAAGAGTTGACATACACCTGACTGGTTTGGTTGTAAGGTTGGCGCCAGTGGCAAACCACTGGTACGAAAATATCGCGAGGTGTTACACGAACAGTTGACACTCCAATTATTGAACGTCAACAGCTTTGGAATGGCAGCTCATTAAAGCTGGTGTTTTCAAGGTGATTGTGTACACGGGCCGGTGTATTCTATAATGGGGAACACATCACGAGGAGGAAATTGTAATTCGCTCATGTTGATGCAGGTGGATGCTTACACTATGTTGGTCATTAGACACAGAATATTGTTCGCTACAGAGGACTACCGTGAAATGATGGGCGGCCTCCATAAAGAACACACGGTGTTGCATGCGTTATACGAAAAACTATCACGCCACTCATTTTGTGCGGCAATTTTACTATTTCTAAATCACAGAATACTGTTCCATAAATGGAAAGAAATTATTTGGAGTAGGCTTGGATGTGGGAAAATCATGTGTTCAAATTAAAAAGATAAAACATATTCTTAAAATATAACTAGACACTCTAAAATTGAGTTATATTTTTCCTTATTTTAAAAGACCGGATTGCATTCGGAAAGTTATTACTAAGACACTTATTTACCGCTATGCTTACAAGATGATATAATTGTTTGAAATGGATTGTAGTTTAGACCAGAATGGCTATATGAAAAAAAAATCAAATGGAGCTCAAATTTATTTTATAATTCTTAGCTTATGCAAGACGGCAAACACAAGGTTGCCATAACTGCAATTAGATAAAAAAAAGTTTCATCTTTACATGCATACATGTTTAGTTATGAATAAGTCAAAATTTTATGAAAATTTTAAACGTTTCAATAAAACCAAAGAGGTTTTGGAAGACTTGTGCAGGAGAAATGTCAAATACATTAGTTAAAATTACTAGCGTAGTCAAAGTTGTACTTTTAAAATTCATACATAGAAACATTTTACATGAAAGCACTTTGAACAATGTTTGTTTAAATAGAATAGTTCAAAATTATTTACCTTTGCGAAAAAGTGTTTAGATTGTTCTTGAAATAAGTGCAGAAATTTTGGTTGATGAGAAAGGATATCTGTACGTGTTTTAGTGCACAGGACAGTTTTAAGTATTTCTTACGTAGCATAATCTTTTAAGAGATTTGATTGCATTTTATAATAATTATAAAATTTTTTGTTGATTACACAATATGGAACATGGCAAATAAACAACTTGCCTTGGATGATATTGTGCTGCTATTATTTGTCAGTGTAACAACATATTTTGGTGTAACGGTCATTGCATAAAACTGTTGCATTCTTATTGCCTCTCTAATATCATAACACATATATTTATTTTAGACGCAGCCTGCATAATAATGTATGAATAAATGCAATAACTAAATAAACCAACAGAAAATTACATGCACTTTCATCAGCATCCAAACAGGTATTCAAAAACTATTTACCAAAACTGAACAGTCCACGTTTCTTTCTTCATAAGGGATTTACAACAACTGTTTTAAGCCTCTTTAGCTTCCAATTTAGGTGGAAATCGGATGAGCTTTAAAGTGTTGCTTTTGCAACTTGTTCACTAGCATACAGCGTCAGAGTTTCGTTTAGCTTATCGTTAAATTTTCAGATTTTGTGCCTGTACGACGCCATCCACGCAGATAATCTCTAGTGCATTTCTGAAAATTCCGGTTTCCACCCCATCGAATCATGCCAAGTCTCTACTTTTTTCTGGCATGACTTATTTAGAATGTTTAATCCTTCACCCGTGAATTCGTTTATATTTTAACAGGATTTCACAGGAAAAATGGTAAAGTGGACCGAGCGCACTTTACAAGGAAGTGTTTGTTCAGACGGCCACAATTACAATTCTCTCTCAAACTCCAGAAAATCTCACAAATTCAAGCATGTTGACTGTTAAAAACAAAGAGAGTTTCATTAACGATTATAATAATATTGCAGATAGATATAACGTTTTGTTGTAAATCATTGGTCGGCATTACCAAACAAACTGCCAGAATTATTAAACAAACTGCGTGATGTTTATAAGGCACGAATAAAATTTTCACATAACTTATTCGTTATTATTTATAAAACCAAAACGAATTTGTGACGAGTATTATAGTCAGATTGTCGTGAGATAAACAAATGTGATTTGTCCAAAAATAACTACGAACTAATCGAAAAGTACTTTACAGTAAGTTTAATCACTCATTTTGTGAATTTTTTTCTGCATAGAGTACCAAAATTTCGTTGCGTCAGTACCACAATATTTGAAAACGATCGTTAATCACGGTTTGATAATTGCCACTGAATTTGTAATATACAGTAATTGCACATGAGGTCAATATTATTTTCAAGTTTTTATGTAATTTTCGCTTACGTATTTCAATGTCATGTACGAAATTTTTACGCAATTACGTTTAAATTAGATAGTGCTTTTTTGTTTTCTGTGGTAATAACTGTACACCATTTGTCAGTTGAAAATTGTACATCAGCGTGGTACAGAAATTCAGGAATTAGAAGGTAGCGAGGTGCAACGATATGATGTTATTTGTTAACTTCCGAATTCAGGTTATACTGAACGGAGAATAGAGCTCGTAAACATAGAAAATAATATGTATGGTTGCTACACAAGTCTGATAACGTCAGTATTCAATTGACTGTTTATAAACATATACAGGAATGCTACTATTCATATTACGTGAAACGATTTTACCATTACTTTACTTTCTTAACACTACTGTATTTCGGTATGCTCAATTTACAAATAGTCTTCTTTTATACAGTATTTGCTCACTCATGTGTTTAGGTTTCCTCGAACATCAGTTTATGTTTATAAACCTGCAAGCAATTTGGTTTTTCATGATATATTGGACTCTTGAAAACTTTACTCTTGTTACTTATTGAACACCTCAAGCGGAAACGTTGCTCCCTCCCCCTCCCTAACCCTCCAGGCTAACCTCGTACTGTAACACTGGGGTGAATAGAACATAAATTAGAAAAATATTTCTATCTGAAACCTATTGCTTAAAAAATGTATAATTACTATAAAACTACTGTTTGAAATTTGTTTTAACTTGCCTACCAAAAAACCGAATTTTAGAAACAAAATCAGTACAAAAAAAATTTAGCTTTAAAATTGTGTTTCTACGTTTTACGGTAACTAAAAAAACTAACTAACGATTCTCTTTTAAAGGAATACCTAACAAATTTTCCATTTGAAAAAAATCTGTTCCAGTTATCACCTCGATATCCCCGTAGCAGAAGCGTAATGGTGTATGAATGTAGTCCTCGGGCCATGTCTGTATCTGCCAGCTTCGGAATTATTCATGTAATCCTTGGCCTTTCTGCACTTTATATAAAATTTGAAACATTCTTGTGATGGCTCTAGGCTATTTGCTGGCGATCAAACCAAGAATATTGTATGTTTGAAACGATGCTGTAGTTACCATATTTGTCATTTTTCTTGTCGTAAAAATTAATAAATCACAATTAACATATATTTGGAACAAATAAGTTATCAGAGTACTATGAGACAACACACGCGCAGGTGTCTCCGCGGGCCATGCCACCTCCTCGCCTCTCTACCTTCACTTCTGAGTGACATGCAGGGCATTCATATTCATTTTTCTCTGACGTCACAGGGGGCCTGGGAAGTGAACACCAGCTAATTTCCTTGAAGAGCACGCTTCTAGCCCATCGCTGAAGATTGGCTTAAAACCTGGAATATAGCAGCACGTCTCATCCCCTAGATGTGAAAATGAATTGGGCGTCGTCGTGGCTAGGAATAAAGACAGCTCACGGCGACCGAGTAACAGAGCTATTGTGGCGTTTAGCCTGTGCATGTCAGTGGTGGAGACTAAGACGACGGCAAGGAGTGTCGCGGGATCAGTGCTTAGGTTTTGGCAGCGGGTACGGCAGCGGGACAGTTCTGTAGGACGAACGAGCAGGTTAGACTATTACCGTAAATAGTAAAAGGCCGTGGCGGCCGAGTGGTCAGAAACTCGCCTCTCACCTAGGCTATCCTGGATCGATCCCCGGTGGCGTCGGTCCTCGGATTTTCGCTTTAGGAAATCAGGGCGGATGATGTCGCTGGCCAGCGGGTTTTCTCATGGATTTCTCGTTTCGTCTGACGCTCTCATTCCGGCGCTTCTCAATCGTAGGGCCTCATTTCACGTCATACTTCGTGGTACGTATATTACCTACGAACTCCCAATAATAATATCTGTATTCTAGGTGCAGTAACCTACATCTCGGATATCCTCTTCATACGTTATTTATGTATGTCTTACTGTATATAGTGAGCGAGTTACACAACGATGCATATAAAGTAAATAACGAATTATGTAATTTGAAGACTGCTTTGTGCGAGATAGGCAGACAATGTGTTTTGGTTTACATAGTGTAGGGACTTCGTGTTATATATTGCAACTGTTATTCAATATTGTAAATATCAGTCCCTAGAGTTGTGGATTGTGTATTTTTAAGTGTTGCGTTTTTACTGTAGATCATTTTTATAAGGTGTGAAATACAAAAGGAAACTTAACTGAAACCTTATAGGACCTATTTCATTTATTTAACCCTCTACCGAGCGAAATCGACTTCGCCTAGGGCGGTAAACGTTTAGCAGTATGTACTGATCATGGCATTCTATACTTTTTTAGATTTTAACAATTTACTTTACGTCCATTTCACTAACAAAATATAGGCTTAACCTTGCACTGCAAACAATATAACGTAAATGAAAACCACTATTTTCCTTGCAAGTGAAGATGACTAAACGTTTGCGTTATTTATTTCATTCGAATGATGAGACGTTAAGTATATTTCAGGCACGTAGATACAAATATCATTCTTACCTTTCTCGTAATCAAAAGGCGGAAGTAAATAATTAACACAACAAATGAAATAATGAATGTGTGGATGTGTATTAAAAAAAACTGCTAAATCGGGTAAGCAGTTTGCATTTGCTTATTTTTCGGACTACGTAAATTATGTCATACATTTCTTAAGATCTGACTAAAATAAAACAGAAGCGATGATTTATTCCTCATTTAGCATGCACTACTGGTTATTATGAAGATACGACCTTTTTTCTTGCGGGAAACAAAAAAATGTTTTAATAGGTTTATTGAGAGATACCAGTGTAGTGTTTCACTTTTTAACCCGCCGTTTGAGTGTAAGTTTATGGCATGTTCCTCCGCAGACGAACTGTAAGAACAAGAAAACAAACAATCTATCTTCGTGCGAGCTGACAGGTCATAAGGCGCTACAGAAAAGATGTGAGGAAACTATTTTTTTCCTGGTATGTTATATGCTATACTTCCAACCCCTCGGCCACAGTCACATAAAACTTACCCGACATTTCATCATTTCAGATGTCCACTTTGGACGGCGCGATAGTGTTTTCCACAACATTTCGCTGAAATATCTTTTAATAAAATACAGGAGTTTCTTTCCTGGCTTTTAGTTTCAACGTCGGCTGAGCTACTGCTCCGTCATAAAATAGCCCAGAACTTCCCGAAAAAAACTTCGAAAAGTATGTAAGGTGAGTGCTTTTCAGTACGAAACAAACGCAAACCTATTGTAGCCCGACGTATTCGGATGCACGTATACTCAAGGTGCAGTTATATTGTAAACATTGTAAAGCATTTATTTAGTAAACAAGTATTTATTCCAGTAGAGTTCATATTTTAACTAATAAAGTTTTATAATTCGGGTTCTTCGTACAGCAAAACTTCGTGTACTCAAATAGTTAAACATTGTTGAGGATCTTCGTAGTAAATTACACGTCTCTGCAGAAGTCCAAAAAACACCATTGTTTATATAAGAAGCGAAATTACTAGGTACATAAAGTGAACACGCACATATAATCCGTTCTCTTTATAAGTGAGAGTAACTGAAAAATGGTTACTAATAACGTAATTCCCCATATTTCAAACAAGGAATACTCTTACTTGAAATATAAATTGTCTTTAATCATCCTTTATAAATAGAACAGTTGTTGCCAATTTCCCGTTGCCAACTTTGATTTAATGATTGAAAAGAATAAACTGCAGAAAAAACCTTTTGTTACATGAGCGTCAACGAGAGCTAAAAATGAAAGTTATTCTGTTTTATCATAAAATAAGTGTACGATTCGGAAGTACAGTGACAGCTGCATCGACATGAAATGCGAAGACTCGTGTAATATTCACGTGGAAGGTGAAAATAACAAACGGATAAAGAATCGCAAAACACTGTTCCGAAACCAAAAACCATGGTGTCTGCGTTTGGCAAATGCCAAACTACCATGAAAAGAAAACAGGAATTTATTTACATCACAAAATTTAACTTGAAGCAAATATCCCACATGAGAGGGCAGTTAACGATTTAGTAAAAAAAGAAATTGCTCAGCAAGTTGGCAACAGAAAAAAACTAATAAAGTTGAAAATTTTATTTTTGTTCAATGGAAGGTGCATCATTTGGGAATATCACATGGAACAATAAGTTGCCATCACAACTGATAAGCCTACTTTTCTCAAAGTGGGTGCAATTCAACCCTGAATGTTATAATCGTTTACGTATATCTAGGAGTATTAAATTATAATATTAATTTACACACATGATAAATGAAATATACAAATGGTAAGACAGCTTATTAAGTAATATAAGCGTATCCAGTTTGATAAAATTGAGGAACATATTTTCTGAAATGTCTTTCTAACATGAAGATAAAAATTTCCGCCATTTTCAAAATATTACCAAAGGACGAACAAAATGCACAAAAGTCCAATCTACTAAGAATAATATGCGTGCCAAGATAAATTAATTTCGGAAGAATAGTTCCTCAGATGTGTTATATTATGTTAAAATATAATAATGGCTCTATTATAAAAATATTAACACGTGATTATCTAACTACACAAATTTCAAGTAAGTTTGCCAAGTAGTATAGGACTTATGTGTGCTAAGATTAATAAAATTCGAAAAAAAAAAAAAAAAAAAACATATTTCCTCAGATATGTAAAATTTGTCTAAATATAACGAATACTGAACTAGTAAAGAAATATATATTAGTGAACGAAAAACATAACAACTATAATTAAAAATTCTAACCAAGATTTAAAGTCGGAAAATTTGTTTTACTTCAGTCAAACTAGAACTATTACCAAATATATAAAAATAAAAAAGTAAAAAATAAAAAAACAGGAAGAATAAAATGTGAAAAAGAAAATTCAGCTTATTAATCTGTATATGTGTACTAAATTTGATAAAACTCAGAAAAGTATTTTTTTGTGATATGACATACAATACCAAACATTTAAAAAATGGCCACCATTTTAAAAATACCAACACGGGATAGTCAAAATGCACAAAAGTAACGTCTGATTTGTATGCAGTTTACGTGAACCAATTTTTTTATTAAACTACTAAAATGTTTTTCCGAAGATGTGTAACACTATGATACAAATATAAAAATAACAGCCATTTTGAAAATAGGAATAAAGAATAAACAAAATGTTTAAAACAGCCGTCATTTTGAAAATATGAGTAAAGGATGAATGAAATACACAAAAGTAAAGTCAGCTCTGTGTGTAGTATATGTGTATTAAGTTTTGTAAAATTTGAAATATATTTCCTAAGATGTGTATAACTACGACAAAAATATAACTAAGGCCGTCATTTTTAATGTATATTTACAGGATGAACGAAACACAAAAAGTCAAGTCAGCTTTGAATGTAGTATACGGGTATCAAGTTTGATGACATTTTAAAATACTCTTACTTAGATATCTAGCTTGATTGGAAAATGTTAACACCACCGCCATTTTGAAAATATGAAGAGGACGTAAATGAAACACATACATGTCAAGTCAGATTACTAAATACTATACGTGTACAATTTTTTGATTAATTTTGGTCTATTGGTTCAAAAGTTTTTTTTTGGTGGACACACACACACACACACATAGCCACACAGAAGACAGGAAGGTGATCTCATATACCTACTTTTTCCTTCGGAAAGTAGGCAAAAAAATTAAACGTTTATCCGACAAATAGGTTTCCTTAATATTTTAGGCTCAGGAGATATCACTTCTGCCGAAGTCCTCAGATAGAGCATGAAATGAGAATATTGTCAAAATGTGTGACGGAACGATCGATAAAATAAGAGGGTTCGTATTCGTTGTTTTAGCACTATTTCTGAGAAGTAATAGCACAAAGCCTGTGCATATTAGACGAAGAAACTGCGAATGGTTAATTATTTCTATTCTAATTAAAATTAAATTAAGTACAAAAATGTTATACTCGTATTAACTGACTCAGCCCACTGAGACTCTTCATAATTGACTTTTGGTGAGACTATGGCACACATGCAGTGCTGGGCACACAATCTGGACGCCATTGTTAACTTGTAGAACATTGTCCTTACAGAGCAATGCGTGCTATCCTTAATAAACCTCTCGAGAAACCATAGGTACATCAGTTTCCTGTAAAACTATCCAGTTGGTATAATAAACACCAATTTTGTCCATGGTCTGTTACGACGAGATGTAACTCGGGGTTTCAGTCAGTTAAGTATATTAAGCAGTATTTTTTGTAGTTGGTAGAACCTGATTTCCGGTAGCAGTGAGAGAGAATACTTCTGCAATCTGATTACTAAGCAGTGAGATAGACCTACAGTTATTTGTTTTGCAAGTTTTCTGGTCGAACCTTGTTTAAATTTTTGTTGACAGTTATTTTACTTGAAGTATCAATTTATTCCATCTCTCACAAACTCAATTCAATGCTAGATGTCTTAGAGTCTAATGTTAGCTTCTAAGCCGAGATTTATTTAGGGAAATAACTTCTGCTTCACTCTGAATAATAAATTCAGACGCTTGTTAAGAAAATATTTTGAATGCGGACGTCAAGAGCTTGGGACTGAATTGCCATTCAGAACTTCAAAATGTTAGAGATAAAGACTCCGTAAAATCCTTTCAGCGATGTAAGTAGACTTTTTAAATTTCATAATATTGGCGACCATGGAGTCAAAGAAAAGCAATTTGTATCACAAACAATGACACAGCAATAACTTCTGCTAGTTGATCTAGCATTTCAGAAGAAAGTTGTGGGTGTGTTGGAAGATAGGCAGTCGACAGACATGGACTACGCGAGGATTACACAAACTTCGTGTCAAGGGCAGTTTTTGGATGCCTGCTTCAAATGTTGACAATGAGAGGGTGTTTCATTCGTACCTTTAAATCATTCCTGAATTGCCGAATGGTTTGGAGGTCACTAGCTTTGAAATCACGCTTGTAAATAATTTGTTCCAACTGTTTAGCAAGGCCAGGGGAGTTTCCAGAGTTTATAGAGAAGAATATCTATAACATTTCATTTAATCTTGCACGATTATTGGACAGTGTTTATTTTTTGCACGTCTTGCTTTAAAATTAAAACATAAATAATAATTTAGAATTTTTTAAAAATCTGTACTTACAGTCCGTCTCATATTAGAATTCATCTTTTTGGCAGTTTATTAGCGTTTATTTTTACAGCTGTTCCGTGGAATAAGCAGTGTTTTCCAAAGCCAGACGTAATTTCTGCACAAGAACATAGCTGGCTCTTAAACTGTACAGCATATTACAATTAGGAATATTAGCCTGTAGAAATGTGTACCTATACGTGAAAGTCTTCAGAACTGTCAAGAAATGCAATTCTTACGTGAGACAGACTATAGTTAAGTACACTATTTTGATTCACTATTAGCTTAAAGAATTGTACATACATATATATTTTCAATCAGTTCTATCAAACGATGTTTTATTTGTAGTCTTGTTTATTATTTAAACCGACCTTGAACACTGTATGATTTTTAGCACCTGTTTCTGAAATTTTATTGACGGAAATACTCATTATTGATACCGTATACAGGTTTTCTAACCAATAGGTTAGCTTTCAGAAATGTAATTTCAAAATTTCCGTTGTTTGAATAAATAATGTATCACAGTAAAATGCATGTAACGCACAATCATGTAAACTTGCGTGCAGAATAACAAATATAACTTTAATAAAATGTTATATTTGAAACCTCTGGCATTTAGCTACGGAGATGACTGTAAATTTACCACTCAGACGTATTAAAGTTTTAACGCACTTCCAACATTCAGTTCTGTGTAGAGTTTAAAGTAGCCTTGTTACCTTCATCAAAACTACTGATGTATTGCGTAAACTGCTGTTCTTTAAACGCCACGAGTATATTGTGCAATAAAAAACGCTGGGGCTGCTCTACAGCCTATGGTTTTTCATTTTCAGCAGTTTAGAAAGTCTTAAAATGTTACATTTCAATTGCATTATTTATACATAATATATAAATTTTCTGTTTTATATTGATTTTACTTTAAAGTTTATGTAATTTACAAATTACTATCTGACCAAAGAAGTAGTCATATTTTAAGTGATGATTCCTTATATCATTCAGTCTTATAGCTTGCAGACAATCAACAGCAATGCTTTTAAATTATATTTTAGCTAAAAATGTATACGGTCTCTGTAAGTTTAATAAAATAGCTTCTGCTTTTGTTGACTTACAATTTAATCGTCAATAATGTTTGCAGGTATTCAAGTTTTCAAGAAATGTATCTTAATTAAACATTTTACTCTTACGAACGTAATATTATTATTGCGTTTATCAATAGACTTATAACAATTTCTTGTGATACATTAGTTAATGTTGTGTTCACTCGCTCTAGTAATGTGCCCGAAAGAATTATCTACAAGTAATCTGACATATCTCAATCTCGCAATTTATGCACTTATTAACTTATTACACTAGGTGTATATTTGTCTTACAGCATTCTAATACATCGGATATAAAAAATAGTCTTAAATAAAACTTCTGTACAAAGCATATAATTCAAGTTTTTTAATACCATTAAATAAATTTCTAAATTTGAATATATTTTCTTTAAACTGTGAGTGCATGTTAATATTGTAGTAAAACATTTATTTATTATGTTTGTTTGAAAACCGTTTGCCCACAGCGTTACATTTAAGTTTTTGAATATATTTTTAGATTGACAATAGTATGTACTTTCTTCTTTAGACTTTAAAAAGCAGTGTCGTTGCGCATAATGCTGTTTCCGTTTTACAAACACCCTGCTATGACCGAAATGTAACAATCGTTTTATATCATAAAAACACGGCTGAACATTTCGAAAATTGATATTTAATACTATGTATATTCTTACAGTTAATTTTAATTTTGGAAGTCCAGTAAAACGTAACAGGTGCATCAGAGTGTTTGAACGAAGACCGTGATGGATTATAACTTACAGTTAATTAATGCCTGTTGTTTATAAAATTTTAACAATGTTTGGTTTATCAGAACAATATCATGCGTTTGTTGGATATTCTTAAGAATAACGAATGCTTTATTTATTTTATAATTACGTAGTTCTACATAAAACTGTACAGTTTTACAAAAATTGAGGTGCAATATATTTTTTAAAGTCTACTTATATAGTTCAAAATATTGAGCAAATGATACACTAACCAGAAAGAGGAACCTCCCCATTGTTAAAGAAATTATACGAAAGAATTGTTCACTCTATTGTGTTGTAACAGAAGCTACGCAATTAAAGATAGCACAAGTGTAGCAAAGTATCAGTTACAAAAAGGGAAGTGTGTATGATACGAAGTCAGAAACTACGCCAACATTCACCAGAGGTGACCGGTTAACCGTAACAAACAGAAATCAAAATGGACGTCAATACTTCAAAACCGTGTTCTCCCGACTGTAACGCAATTAATTTATTTCTGAACCACTGTCACTCTAACGAAGCAAATTTAGAAAACATTTTGATTGCAAGTGTTGGTGTGTTGTTGTCTGATTAACAAGTAGTCACCACAGTAATTTTTCTTTGTTATCTTATACGGTTATACACTGTAGTGATTTAAAAGTTGCAGTACTTAAAAGGACAGATGAAAATCAATTCCTAAACAATAAAGTGACAGCTAAGATAATGATTTAAACGCAAATTGGACGTATAATACAAAGATTAATTTCACAATTAGCTGCAAAAAAAAAACATTTAGTTAGAACGAGTGAGATTAACTAACACCTACCTCCTCAGATATCAACTCAGGTTATTATTAATAGAAACTTTTATAACAGGTGTTGTGTTGAATAATAATAAAAAGAAATATGGAAAACCAGGAAAGAAGTATGTCGCTTACATATGTTCAGTTATTAGTCTTCGTGAGACGATTTCTAAGTGATCTACTATGTAATGTTATTTAATTCCTAACAGATAGGGCTTATTTTTCGAACGTTACGTATAACTCTCAAAAAGTTTCAGCGAAGAAATAAATCTTACATTGTAGTTTCAAGTGGTCTGGTCTCCCTGAAACCAAATCTTTCGCTCGGAAGAAATATTGTTTCACTTTCGCAGAGGCAGTCAGAAGAAGAAACATAAATCACTAACATTTTATCAGCAGTCAAAAGTTGTTTCTTTCGTAGCAAGACTGATGAGGTTGATGGCTGCTGCGTTCGAATGAAACTTTGTGTTTTTAATCGCGAAATACATAAGTCACCGCTCGTGTAAGGCACTGTAGAAGTAAATATTATTACATGTTTTAATAGTCTCGTTCTAGTATTTCCTTCCATTTAGTAGTAATTTAAATTTGACTAGATTTTTATAGAAGATAAAATAAAATAGCACAAAAACTGAAATACTGACACAGATAGACTTGAAACACATAATATTTTTAAATTATATTTTTTCGTGATCGGGAACTCTGCTTTCGATTAACATCAACAACTACGTGTTTTAGCTGGAAGTATTTAACGGGTTTCATTATACAGCTTGGACCTTAAGTTACGATGTAAAACTATTTTTTTTTTTACCAAAACAAATTTTGTTGCGGCAATGAACAATTTTTCTCTAAAATGTGTAGTAGCGACAGCAAAAAAAAAAAAAATAAATTGCAATTAAAATTTTCAGTACCAATATTAATGTAAGTAAAAATAATTGTGAAGAGTGAACCGAAGGTAGACGCCTAACCTCGTTGAACACCTAGTGAATCAGTCACTTGAGAAAACCGACATGTCCACTTCAAGGCAAAGTGGAGATATCCACAGGAGATCATTAAAGGAGGCGAGCTGCATCAGTTCATGCCAAATCAACAGTGTCTACACACAAATAGCACAGAAACAGAATGCTATAAGATTCCAGTTCATTGAGAAACCCGCCACATCCTGCACTCTAAAAAAGTTTTTGTAAAATTTAATAGGATATTCTTTGTAAAATGGTTAGTTTATGAAGTTACAAAGGTAAACTTTGTAATACTACAAAGGAATTCCTTGTATCTATACCGACAGTTCCTGCACTGTAAATTATTTTGTAAAATATGTCAAGGCACTTCTTCGTAGTTGTACAAACTTTTGTAAATGTTGAAAATATTCCTTATAAAATTATTAGTTTATAACGTTAAAAGGATGTTGTTCGCAAAAAAACATAGTACAAAAAGTGTAGCCTACGAAAATCGTAAGTTCGCCGGAAATTACTTATGCAAAGATCACAACATCTGAAAAGTATTTTTCTGGAATAAAGTGAATATTAATGATAATTACGTGCTTTAAAAGAAAGAATTATTACTGAACTTTACATTGCATGTACACAAATAAATAAAGACTAATCGATACGTAAGTCACAGTGGTCTAGGGATCTTAGTCGTCTGTGGTCTAGCGGGTCGACCCCCCGTGACTCAGTTGGTTGAGCAACAGTAATATACGCACGCGTCTGATTGTTTGATTGTGCAATGTAGAAGTCTTATGTTATACGTTACGTAAGATTTCTAGTGTTTGACAGTTCTGAAGACTATTATTTGCGCACGTTTCTACAGCAAATTACTTCTAATTTTTAAATAGGGCTACTGAACAGTTTGAAAGTCGCGTGAGTTTGTTTGAGTAGAGGAACACATTGTTTTATCCTTTGAAACTGGTATAAAAAGAATGCCAACTTAACTAACAATATAATGTATTATCACACGAGACGGACAATACTCTACTCGGACTCTATCCCGGACCACCGTCGTGGGAGCCGAATTGTCTGAACACGACATCACCGCGGTTTTGCGATGTGGCGCTTTTTAAAGACTTACTTTATGGCGGGAAAAATGTTATTTCGCTCAAAGAAAGGTTTCTGAAGAGTTATTTTATGAATACCAAAAATGTGCTTTAACATTTTCTTCACTGCTGAGCAAAACTTATTTGACGCGTACTAAATAGTCTGAAAAAAATGTTTTTACTTTTGTTAAAAAACTATAATGGTTAAATATGAACCATTTATTTCATTCTAGCGTCAGCGCAAAAAAAAAAGAGAGAAAAAAAACCATCACCGCATAGAAACCAACATGTTGTTACAATAAATAGTTTGGTAGTTACATTAACGGTTCAAGTAGTTGCAGTATTCTTACACAAGCTGTATGTTGAAAAGCTTACATTTGCTACAAACAAAATAATATAGTCTTAGTTTAACGAAATTTTTTGGCAACACCGAAGATATGTTTTCTGAATGTTGCTATGCTACGAAACAAGGTTTCTCTATCGCAAATTTAACAGCGTCAAACAAGTTCTTTCTTCCTTGAACAGCAAATGTTGACTCTGTATTGCGCTCGGTTTTAATACAATAAACTCTGTAATTTTATTTTCTTATTTTGCTCTTAATTTTGACACAATAATTTCAATCAAACACTCTGAAACGTATTCATTTATTTACTGACGTGTATTAACTAATTATCGTTTGAAGTGCTTCTAGCTCTCTTTACCTAACAATTTTCTGCTAGATAAAAATTTAGCGTCATTTTCCAACGCATTTTAAATAACTACTACGAAGGTTGTTTGTTCGCGTGAAATAATTATCATGTCAGCTATTTTCCTTGTTCTCACCTGTTTGTGAAATGAGTATGCCATTTTTCACCGGTGAGCAGATATTTATTTCCTCTACAAACAAGCAATTTCGCTCTTTTTTTCCGAATGGAAGTCCCTATCTTCCTTCTTTACTTTCCCCGAAGTTTTCATTTACGCGTCCGCCCTTCTCTTAGCTTCGCTCTCATTGGCTTATGGGCGAGAGGTCGTAACTAACGACCAGTAGCAGCCCTGAATACGCTGGAAAAGTTTTCTGCCCAAAGGAAATAAATTGTCAAGGTCGCCGCTGCAATTTCTGCGCTTCGCCTCTCTCGGGAACATTCGTTAGCTGAGTTTCACAACTGGGTTTACGTAGTTTTTAATTAATGTGGCTTTCTTCTCAACCTTTGCTCGCGCAGCCATGTAGCAGATTATTTAGGAAGTATAGTTACGACCCGCATTTTTCAGCTACGGATAGTTACAAAGAACGAGTTTGTGATCTGCTTTCTGATTGGATTTATTTGCTTGGACATGCTCCATTGCGAAATAAATAACTGTCAAAAAAAATTAAAAATAAGACAAGAAAACATAAATAAGCAGAGTATGCTTTAGTCATCAGGATACATACACAACATGAAATTCCAAAACTGGAATCTGGTCAGATAAAACAAGGAACAGAACATAAAATAAAAGAAATAACAAAAATATAAAAAGAAACCTAAGTTGATATGCGACACAACCTGATGAGACGAAACAAAAACACAAACAGAAATACAGCAAACGACACAACGATGAGACGAAACAAAACACAAAGATGTCGGACACAAACACAAAAAACAACAAACGACACAAACGATGAGACGAAACAAAACACGGTAGTTTTCGAAACAGTCAGTTATGTATGTATCCTGATGACTAAAGCATACTCTGCTTATTTATGTTTTCTTGTCTTATTTTTAGTTTTAGTTTTCTTTTGACAGTCATTTATTTCGCAATGGAGTATGTTCAAGCAAATAAATCCAATCATGCGCTCCCATTGCACAGTTCTTTCAAAGATCAGATCTGCTTTCTGTAGCAACAAACATGTTTTTGGGAATCCTAAGAGTAGAAACACTTTCTGAGAGAACTCTACTTATATTTTTTCTTCAGGTTTTATCCGTGCATATGAAATCTTCGGGTGTATTATGTTAAAATTTAGTAGAAATAAATCCCATTGAAGAAACGTGTACTGTATGGACTTAAAATTATGTTACTCTTAGTGGTTTGCTTAAGGAATGTTAAAAAGTTTACATAAAACTTTGATGATAGCACATATTTCCTGGCTTTCATGAAGCGCTGGATGTAGAGATGATGTTTTATCGCGGGAAAACTTGACTGTTTGCTGGATTTAAACACATGTTTCGCTTACCAGAATATTACTGGCCTTAGTTTGTACATGGAGCCAATAAGAATACCGATGTTGTAATATTTGATGTTTGTTATTGGTCTGCAGACAGTTAAGTTGTGTCAGAAATATATCACCAAATCATACACGTTGCAAGAAACTACAGTATTTCAAGGGTATGTTGGCACAAAACATTTTCGCGATATACCATCATCTCTACTTGTCTATGCTATTTATAGAGACTCTTGTTTTTCGCGAAAAGAATTTTGCCCCGCTATGTTTCAGTGCCTTGCGTAAACATCTACATTCTGCTTCGTGGTTATTGGCAGCGTGTCTGTGTGAAGAGTCGTATCTCATTTGACTGAACCAATTACAACAATGTTCCTGCAACAACACATGTCTGTAATTTACCGGTAGATTCCCAAGGCTCGTGACAGTTAAAATGTCCAATCGCTGACCACGAAGCAGAACTACAGATGTGCACGTAAGGCACGGAAACAAAGTGGGGCAAAATTTTTTTCGCGATAAACAAGGGTCTCTAGCTATTTACCTATACAGGCCTACACCTCTACACGCACACCAGTGATGTTTGTCCGAGTGTTCTAACACACATCACCTTCCTTTTGGTAGGGTAGCAAGATTATGGTGAACATATTGGTTCACCTACTCGGCTCAATGCCTTACGTGCACAACTGAAGCTTATCTCCGAAGTTATTTGTAAGATGTTTTTTAACTCTCACATGTTTTGTACCACGGACTTATAGCGGAAATAATTTTGCCCCATTTTATTTTAGTACCTTAGAGCATGGGATTCCTGACTTTAGTTCCACCTCTGCAGTTCTGCTTCTTTGTTATTGGCAGAATGTATTTGTTTAAAGAAGTTTCTCATTTGACCCTACCAGTCAGAACAAGGTTACTGCGAACAACACACGCCAGTGATTTGTAGATAAACGCCAAGACACGAGATAGTTAAATTCAGCCAATCACTGACCATGAAACAGAGCCACATGTGTGCACACGAGGCACTGAAGCTAACTGATGCAGAACTCTTTTCACCAAAAACAAGGGCCCGTGCTGGCCGAGAGGTCAGGCCTCTCGCCTCCCACCAAGGCGATCCGGTCCCCGTATTTTCGCAATTGGAATCGTGCCGGACGATGCCGCTGGTCGGCGGGTTTTCTCGGGGATCTTCCGTTCCCCCCGCCCATTCATTCCGGCACTGCTCCATACTCACGTCATATCATCCCTTACCAGCGCTAAAGACCTCGCTGCTAAGCGCTGACCAAAATCTCTCACTAACTCATTTCACCAAAACAGAAGTCCCTACTTAGAGCACGTCTGTAGTTCCGCCACAGACTAAATGGCAATACAGACGTGCGTGGCAGCTCATTTGATACGGGCAAACTTGGCCGTTTATTGGCTGCCCAAGTCTGTCGATACCAACCTAACGTCTGTTCGGCCCCTGCATGCTACGGCAGGTTTTCTATTGGCCTGGCTGTTGGCTAACAAGGCAGCTGCCGTACGTTGATTGGCGGTAGGCGTTTCCGTCATGTTGCTGGCCAGTGAAACCATTTTGCTGGCGTGTGTGACTTAGCCTGCCGTCCTGCCTGCTGTTTCACTTCTGTATTTCTAAATATTCTGTGGTTCCGCTTCATAGTTAGCGATAGGATGCTTTGACTCTCACGTGTCTTGGGGTTCTACGCCCAATGCACATACATGTGGTGATATAGTAACCTTGATGTGATTGGCACAGTCAAATGAGAAACGTCACTTCGCAAAGTCAGGCTGCCAATAAATATGAAGCAAAGCTACTTGAGTGTGCCCGTAACGCATACGTTTAGTGTCGCAGTTACCATATTCTGATTAACACATAAGGGATCCATGAAGTTTAACTTCACATTTCCGGGTAAGGTATTAAAACAAGTTCGTGCAAAAATATTTTCAGAAATATTCGTTGTTCTACGTATTATGTATTACGTTTATTAATGACTGGCCGTTTAACAAACGAAGAGAATATTTAATGTAACTCAAACAAAATTTTGACATATGTAGAAAATGCAATATAATCCGGCGTGAGCATTTGATTTGTTTTAAGATAAACATTCTTTCTGTTGCAGAAGTAATGAAATGTAAGTGGGCTGAAGTTTTCTCATAGCAACGAGAGATACAACTAACAGACAGTGCGGCTGTTTATGGATGGGTTAACTTTTCCCAGAAATGAAAGGAACTAAAACAAAATTAGTGCATGATGGGTTTGAAAATATAATTCTAGTGAAAATATTTGCGCTGTACATTCTAAAAACACACATATACACACACCTGAAAATAATTCTACGGGATCTGTGCCAACAATTGATACAAACATCCAACTAACACTGCCTAGGACGAAATCACTGATCACTGATGGGTGGTACAGGCAGCGGCGAAGTGCGGTTGTCTTCCAAGAAAAGCGCTGCTAAGCAGTGGCTTATGAGACTTTTAAATGTTTTGTTGTAATGAGAGTTTACAATTAGAATTCATTGGTTTGTGGACATGCGCCATCGCTCATATTTTGCTGATCAAACCTGTGTTGAATGACAAAGTACGAAAACGAACAAGAGAAAACAAATATAAAACACACAAAAATATAAAAAAGAAAAGCAATCCCAAAGTAATTCTGTCAGTGACTAATACGCAGCTGTGAGTCGTCAGGGGAACCAATTCATTGTTTCTTGCAGGATAGTAAGGTTCAATAGTCGTGTATAGCTAATACTACAGTAACACGACTTCAGAAACAGAAAAGAACTCCTACCGGCTGAGTCACGCAGGCATGTCAATGCGATGTGCTCATAGCGTAGAGTCGGGTCTAATATAACTGCCCTTGAAACTCGACTACTGTTCGCCACTGGATGCATGGAAAGGTTCCTATTGTCTCTATCTGTACCATGTAGCTACTTAGTTTACAGTGACCTCGATTGGCGCTGTTGCTCCCAACAAGTCTCGATCACAGTTAGAATCGGCTCATCTCTCCCCCCCCCCCCCCAACGCAATTTTTAAGTTTGGGAATCGTGGCGAACGTTGCCGTTTGCCGGTGGATTTCTCGGGTTACTTCTGTTTCTTAATTTTTTTTTCGTATTCCGTCGCTTCTCCATATTTACGGAGACCAGGAAATTTTGCGAATTTACGTGGAAATAAATTATTTCTCGAACTAATGTAAATTAGTATTACATTCACGACGGGGTCGATTTCCATAAGAAACGTCCTTAATGACTTGGAACCAATAGCAAACACTATCAGCGAATATACTTTATCAGTGGTGCCATGATACTGAGTAGAAAATATTTTTGTTCCATTTTGTTTACTGCCCTTACACGCACATAGACATACGTGCTGATTGGCAGCGTGTTTTGTTCAGACAAGTCTCTTATTTGACTGCACCAATAATAATAAGGTTATTGTGACACAATATGACTCTGATTTGACTGTAGAACCACAAGATAAGTAAAAGTTAACACATTTCAGTACTGACCATGGAGCACAGCTACACATGTGCTCATATTGCACGGTATAAAAATCATACGGTGGAAAAATATTTTTGCTACAAAATTGTAACTATTTATCAAATGTACATTATACCACTTACTGGAGCAGCAGATAATGAACCAGTGTCTGAGGCCAGGGTAGACAAAGAAAGGATTTTGGATTCCAGCAGACGGCTATTTGAAACCCTGGAATTTCCTGGTCGCTAGCGGTTTGATTGCTTTCATACCATAGACAATATAATATCGTATATGTTCCTCTAACGTTACGTCAAATGGTTAACGCACCTCTCGTGGTTTGCTCGTAAGAGTTCATGACTAGGGACATGAAAAATTGGTGTTTTATTTTAGGCACAAGCTAGAATTCCATCAAATGTAAGTTCGTGTCACTTTCACAATTGGTCCTGGACTTATTTGACACGCCCTGTAAGTCCTTGCGCCAATAAAAAAACTCGAACTAAATGCAGGCCCATATCATTGAATCAGCGAGCAACTAATAAACAGATGCTCTTTATTTGAGTTCGCATATATTCATGGAGGCTAGCTTACAGGTCAGTGAATCTACAAATTTTCCCGGTCTCTATTCATAACACATTCAGTTTATAATTTTATTCTACCGTGGTCATTGTTTCCTGTTGTGAGTTTTATGTGGGTACAGTACTCTGCAAGAACAAGTACATTATTTTAATGACATTACAATATTTGCTAGTATTTAATGTATTGTTTATTTTCAGTGATTCATTTTAACAAAAAAAATCTGAAAGACAATTTCTGTACTATGGCACAGAAAACAATTTCCGTAGTAGCAAATATTTTGTCTGTGCTTCGTTACAGACCATGGCTACTTCCCAGGGGCGTCATTTAAGGTTTTTCTTGGGGGGGGGGGCATATTTTTTTCGGTGACAGTGACCTTGTTGCATCTTTTTTATTAACTAAGCATTTATAAATTAAAAACTTTAATAACAAAACTTCAGTTATATGTGCTTAAGTTAGCATTATTTAATTAAAAAATACAAAAAAAACATATATTATACACTTAAAATTCTAAATCCAGGGGGCATTTACCCCCCCCCCCCTTGAACATCTAAATGACGCCCCTGCTGCTTCCCTTTAAAAGTACTGATTCTTATCATGATATGTCGCAATTGTAGCAGCTGTATAACGCTGTAATGATAATGCTAAGGAAGTAAAGGCAGTGGTTTTTTGTGAAAATAATTTTGTAACAATTTGATTCAATTCCTTATGTGTACATATACAGCTTGGCTTCTCGAACAGAGATTGGAGGCTTTTAACTCTCAGGGTGTCATTGTTATACCCACAAATAACAGACGCGTTGTCTTACAGTAACCTTGGTTTAAATGACACAGTCAAATGAACGAAGCCTCTGCACTAACAGTAAAGCATCACTGGAAACTAAAGCACATGACACTCCGTACAACGAATCATTTGTAAAATACAGCAACGTTTGTAAATTACCAGTGAAAATATTTTTAGAAACATATAAAACCCATTTAACTAACTGGCACTAAAACACACCTGAAAATCGCAATAATTTTTCGAGCTACGGCTATTTTACAAAAAAGAGCAGCGGCCTGCACCTTGTATTATTCGAGGATGGTTATGTAGTTGTTTAAAGATGTATCACAAATATTCAGTAGCAACGTACCAATGGTATCATTGGCCCAGTCAGATTGTGATACGTCAGTAACTAAATAAGAACGTCAAATATTTACATGTTTCCAGTGGCGGCTCGTGGATTGTTGCCAGGTGGGGCTGCAGTAAGTCGGAACTGTACACTCTTGATGAATGCGCTGTAGACCAACTGCCATGAAAGACTTGCCGGCTACTATATGTGTTGTGAACACTCAGTAGTAAGGGGCACCTGCACATCAGCGTGTCAGTGGCTGTAGAGTCAACCACCGCACAACTCTGTACAGCTCGTGGCAACTGCAGCCCTACCTGGCAACAACCCGCGAGCCGCCACTGCATGTTGCATTGAAGCGCTGAAAACAGTTAACATTCACCACGTTAAATCGATCGGCGTATGTAAGAATGCTGACCGTATCACGAATTACTCTCCGCAGAGTTCAAGTCCAGTGAACTACAATTCGCATTTTTGTTTGCAATATTAAATCCTACATATTGATTTTCACGAGCACTGCGGTGTTCACACTTCTCACAATTCCCGCACTTCTTAGATGGTAAAGGTGTTTTCATGGTTGCAGAGTAAATTTTTTAATATATGCCTAGAGATGATGGTTAGTTACGGGAAAACTTGACTGTTGACGTACGTTCAGTTTATGAAAGTATTACTGGTTTTATTGTTACCCTATTTGACTGAGCCAATAAGAATCCCGTTATTGTAATATTTGATGCATGTTACTGGTCTGCAGACAACTATGTTGTGTCGAAAGTATATCAATAGAGCCTGTGATTTTTGGTGAAAATAATTCCGCAACAATTTGTTTCAGTGCCTTACGGGAACGCCTGTTTCTCTGCTTCATGGCCAGTGATTGGAAATGTTTATCTTCCGGCGTCTCGGGGTCCTACCTGCAATTCACGGACGTGTGGTGTCGTGGTAACATTGTTCTGGTTGGTACAGTCAAATGAGTCACGCCTCTGGCCTATTATATTCTGCCAATAACCACGAACCAGAGTTGCAGGTGTGCACGTAAGACATTGAAACAAGTTGTTGCAGAATTCTTTTCACCAAAAATCACTGGCTCTATGTATCAACCAATCATACATGACACAAGATACTTCAGTGTCTTAAAGGGTACGTTGGCACAACGTGTTTTCGCGATATACCATCACTTCTATATATATATGCCTCATAAAAAGCTGCATATCAGGCAGGATTATCTCACTCCTGAATGTTGAGAGGGCCAGTCCCTCGGCCGCTTATTTGCATAGACACTCCGTGGTGCCAGGTTGTTTGCTGTGGGTAGCAGGCGCGCTGCGGTTGGTGGAGCTGCTAGCAAGCACAAGTAGTTTCCCTTCCTCCATCTTCCTCACCGACAAACAGGCTAGGAGTGCATTAGTGCCTTGCAGACCGCAGGCTTACAGGAGAATCTGTTTCATGCAGCCGTCGAGGTATAACTGCTCGCGAATGGTGCCTACCAACCTCCCTTCTATACATTCCACAGTCAGGAACCCTGAATTTTAACGAAAACGATTTCTGCGTCAACATTTTTCCTTGCCCTACGTCCACGTCGACAGCTCAGCTTCATGGTTATTGGCAGCGTGGTTTTGCTCAGACACGTCTCCCATATGACTTCACAAATCAGAATAATCGCTGATAAAGTAGAGCTGTACCAGTGACGTAGCATGGGATGTTCTAAGGTGTACGGTGATAAACAATGACTAGAGATAATGGTAAATCGCGGACATTTTTGTGCCAACGTGCTCTTGAAAACACCGTAGTCTCTTGCGACATGTATGATTGGGTGATATACGTCTGACGCAATATAGATGTCTGCATACCGACAGTTGCGGGGTTCTTATTGGCTTAGTCAAATAGGGCAACATCTCTACGTACAAGCGAAAGCCAATAATCTTTTAAAAGCTGAACGTGCGTCGAAATCCATCAAGCAGCCAAATTTTTCTGCAGTAAACCACCATTAGGGACCCAGAAATTTCGCTAATTCGTTTGAGAATACGCTAGACTTCCAACTCTTGTTCACGTATTTAATTTTCTGATTGAACCATTGCCATAGAAACTCGGACTTGAAGACTCAGAACCAACAACTATTCTGCGTGAAAACACTCAACTGACTAGCACGCTATCTTGCCAGATGTACACGTGACTACTAATTTCAGCACATCTTGCCAGATGTACACCTAACTACTAATTTGAGCAACAGCCAATGAACATGTAGATGAAGCTGAGTGTACACGTGACGTGGAGTCCAGCAGGCAGGTCGTAGATCTCTGTCTCCAACCGTCATCTCTAGCAATCACCTACACAGACCTGTGTTGTCAGAGGAACATGATAATGATAGGGTCAGGTACACTCCACAGCCAGTAGCGTACAAGATAGCAAGATACGAATTCTCTAGTAACACACCTCGGTGTGTGCAACACTACTGCCACGTGATCAAATTGTACAATCGGTGCTTACACCGCATGCCTTGTAACAGGACCATGCTACTGCATTGAGCTGAACATGAGCACATAGCTAATGGTGCAAACATATAATGTCGCTACAAACGGAAAGATATCTTCATATTTCACGTCATATCCTGATAACCGGCCACTATACTTCTAGCTGTTCTTCGTTCTCTCGGCGTCTTCCACTGGCCTACAATGTAGTGGATTGTCGCGGCGAATATTTTGAGACAATAATTAAGAGTGCGTGGTAGATAAATAATCGCTGAAAAGATCAATTGATTCCAAGGCTTTTATCGAAGCCAATGTGGATAAAATACTCAGTGACAATAATATATAATTGTATTTGCCAACTTAATGAGTTAATATTTATCCAGAATTACTAATTCGTTATGCATGATCTCTTGCGCCGCAGTTAAATGCACTAGGTTCTGGCGTCAGAGATTGTGCCTCAGAAGTTCGTAACACTGGAAATAATTTTGTTTAAAACGTTGGCTTAAACTATTGTCTAGGATTGCTACTGTTTAATTTTCACAAATTAGTTTCAAGAAACCTACAGTTATAGATTAATGCTTTTAGCGTTGAACTATGTATCACGCCCTCTTAAAGAGTTTGGAAAGGTAAGATGTCGGCCGAACGAGTGGAATGCTAAATCGTCAATAAAATCTTAAATACGCATCACAGTTCGATGGGACGGTAGTACGCATTGCTTTCCAATAAAAAAATTAAGAACGGTTTTTAGAAAAATAAGAGCTTGAAACCACAAAATCCATAAAATGTTGAACTTATTTTTTAATAAATTGTAATATATTAATATCCGGGTCTCTATGATAACAGAACTTCAAAAATACTAGCGTTTTGTTTTGGAAATAAATTTAACATACGTAAGCCTCTCGCACAGAGGTTTTCGTGTTATAAAATTATTTTAAAATCAATACGCGAGTATTTATTAAATTACTTTACTAAAGAGACCTGGATATTATTTTTCTTAAGTTATAAAAATTACAGATTTACATTTTTATGTATTTAGAGTTTTGAAGCCATTATTTTTCTAATAACAGTTTTCAATTGTTTCCTTAAAAACGAATCACACTACCGCCTAGTGCAGTATAATGTAAACGTCCACTAGTAAAATATATACTCAACAAAATCCAATCGATTTATGATGAATAGTTGGGTTTTTGTCGAGAACTGAGTGTTTCAGTCGTTGGGTCGACATCTTACCTTTCCATACCCCTTACGAGTTAGTGGACCGGACATGGGAGCCGTGTTGTAGCGTGGTACGGAAGGTATTTTTATTATATAACTATTACAAATGTTTCCAATGCAATTATCTACGAAAAGAACACACACTTCAAACGGTAACGCTATGATTTTAAAAAAATGCTTATTAAAAACACGATTCCCAAGCTCCTCAAAAGTGCGAAATATGTATTATTTACGTTGCTGTAGCTGAGAAAATATCTATCGTAATCATAAACCTAAGTTATATAAACCTGCTTTGGACTTTACCACGAAGTTTTCACAAACAAAATAACAGGGTCATCGCGTGAAGTCCCAATTGAGAAACACAGTCTGCGAAAACACTGCACGTTAGTGAGGTCCTTCGCGTCTAGAGACGATGAGGTGTTTGACGTGTTATGTTAGACCTATCTCCTTCCGTTTTTCCGTGCCCCAAACGTAAAGCAAAAGCTGTCGTCCACTAACTCTTGATAGATATTTTATAGTGTGACCAATCGCACACAGAACACTCAAATACGTAAATTTCATTACATAAATACTGGCGAGCAATGAAATCTCAGGTTGTACTCGAGTATGTACAATACATAGCAGTAGAGTCTAGTCCGTCAGTTAATAATGCCAAGAATTTCGCTTGCCTCAACCGATTCATTTCACATGGAGCGAGATGGATTCCAAACTCGTAAAATATGCTGAATTCACGTTACGAATTCTTGCGCAAGATTTTTATAAACTAACATTACCGTGCCCTATTTTTACGAGTTAGATCCTGCAAGTTGCATAGAGAGTGATCAGATTGGTTATTCTATGATTGTCATAAATAATTAGCTCATGGTGAGGGTACACAAGGGCAGGATATCACATCCCTCAAGAGCAGATTTATGACCGTGCCACCATAGAATTATGTCGAATCTTGAAGGATGACAAAATGAAGTACTACGATGGAGAATCGGTAGAATGCAGAGATGGTGGGAAACAGTAGTACCCCGAAAGATGCCGGCTAACAACAAAGTTATATTGTTCGTCTGACCTTATCATATATGTTTAAAGAAAATTGAAATATGTGGTGTGCGAAGAGGAATTCAACTGAAGTAAATATTGTTGTCAATGAATCACGTATTTTTCTCGCGTGTGCACTCAACATTGTTGTCAAAATAAACAGAATTATTTCAAGAGGTATTCTTGTAAATTTTAAGTAAACTTCGTACCTATTTTATTATGTACGCAACGTGCTTTATAAGGTACGCGTAGTTGTCAGGTATTAAATAGTATTGTGTTATAGAGGTATACGAACTAGTTTCGTATGAGAATTCTGAGGGATTATTATTACAAATTTTAAGTTATAAATTTCGTACGTCCAACATTTATCGTTGCGTGAAGCCAACAGAGGGGGTAGTTAGGTAGAGAGTGAGAGCAATGTCGTTGCCAGGATTTATATAAGAGGAGAGTTTAACCTAAGAAAAATATAACGAACACCTGTAACCCCTTTGAATTAGGGGGGGGCGGGGTCGGGGTTCAACTCCCCTCTCCTTCCCGGGAAAATTTGGATTTCATGAAGGAACATAGTGGTATTTTAGTTTTTTTTTGGTAACGAAACTTTAAAAATTATACTGGTCAAACTATTTTTAATCTTACAATTTTAATTTTTTTTTTTTTCAATTTTATTGTGGCTGTTTGTCCGCGGTGGCCGAGGGGTCAGACCTCTTGCCTTCCACCAAGGCGATCCGGGTTCGATTCCCGGCAGAGTCGATCCCCGGATTTTTGCATGTGGGAATCGTGCCGGACAATACCGCTGGTCGGCGGGATTTCTTGGGGATCTCCCGTTTCCCCTGCCCATTCATTCCGGTGCTACTCCATACGCACATCGTGTCACTTCTTTACCAGCGCTTAAGACCTCGATGTTAAGTACTGAACAAGCTCTCTTCACTCGCATTCACTAACTCCTGATTGATAGACAACAAAGATAATTCAGTCAAACGTAAATTATTCAACTTGAAATGTCTTTAACAATATTGCTATACGAGAAATATTGATAATTTTAATTTATATAACTTTCTCGTGTCACTAACATTATGGAAATTGATATATTTCTTGAATTCCTTCTATCGTGATATTTATTTCTGATTCAAATAGCAACGTTCAAAATTGGTTTATTGCAAATAAGACTTATTTTAGCAACAAATCTCAAATTATCTTCGTGGCAGCAATTTCAAATGAAAGAAAATATCACGTTTGTAAATAATATAACTTTCAGTAAACAGTGGCAGATATACCCCTAGTTACTGATCCAGATAAAATGCAAATTAGTTTGCGTAGGTTATATTTCAAACTAATGTACACGTAAGTTGCCTTGGCTGTTAGTTTACTGCTTATTAAAATACTACATGATGACTCGGAACTACTTACATGAAAACACTCACGGACTTTCTTGTCAGAAGTACAACCTCTCGTTCACTGTAGCAGCAACCAATGAACAAGTAAGATGGAGTACAGGTCGTCGAATAAGCGACATTTTTGTTTCTGTATTAAAAATTAGTGACTTGCAAATTTCGTGTTGTTATCTGACAGCAGACTGGACTTAATTGCTGTGTGATATTGTGACATCTGCTGTTGGATAAAAATTTGTGTGGCGCACCTGGAGGTCTTCATTAACCAATGATATGATGTCTGCTGTGAAATGTCCTATGTTCTGCATTGTAGGCGCTCAGAGATACGAAAGCCCTGAGCACAGACTAAATAGTATTACAGACGCGAAATGACGTGGCGGCTCGTTTGGTATTGGCGAAATTAGCTGCCCGAGGTTGCTGATACCAGCCCCATGTATATTTGGCTCTTACATGTTACAGTAGGTTTCTTATTGGCCTGGCTGCCGCCTAGCAGGGCATCCGCCTTGTACGCTGATTGGCAGTAGGCGTCTCCGCCATGTTGACACCCAGGAAAGCCATTTTGCTGGCGTGTGTGACTGAGTTCGCTGTCTTGCCGGCTATTTAACTTCTGTATTCCTACATATTCTATGCCCTGAGCCTATTACTACACGGAGTGTGTTCAGATGAGCATAGGTTATTGGATTCTAGCCTGTAGTCAAATAATAACGTGAACTTAGCAGGTCTCTAGTCATAACGAAGCTGAAAAATTCTGTTAGCTAAACCGTTTTCGCTTATAACGTTCTGTGTAAGAGTACTTTAAATTTTTTGGGACATCTGATAATCTGCTCATACGCAATTTGATACGAATATAAATGTGTACAATTCTCGCTGTTGCAATTGTCATAGTAAGCAAGTATTTAGTGCTGACGAACGATGTTCTAAATTTGTTATGACTAGAAAACTAAAAAATTCGGTTTTTGTTTGAACATGAGCTAGAATATGATCAAATGTAAGTTTGCATCACTTCCGCAATTGGCCTTTGACTTACCTGACACCTCCTGCAAGTCTCTGAGCCAACAATGAAAATGTAACTAATGCACGTCTATGTGATTTTAACGGCAAGCAGCTAATGAGCATCTCCTTTATGCTTCAGTTCACATATATTCTTGCGGGCTTGCCTACAGGTCAATGAACCCGCGAATTGTTTTGGTCCCTAGTACACTGCGTGCCAGCTTAGATAGCGAGTGGCAGCTACTGAGTGAAGGGCACAACAAGGAATTCAAGCAACAGGCCGCTACAATAACACCTAGTAGCCTATAAATACCGCAATGAAATAGAACTATGTAAATTAACTGTTCGAATTTAAAACGGTAGTAATATTATATGCAACACATCCCAGCTCGTTGCCCGCCAACTAACGTGGCACGTGCTGTAATGACTAGAGCCACGAGCGTGCATCACTTTGTTTCAATGTCTTGCGAACACATCGGCAGCTCTGCTTAAAAAAAATGCTGAAACTGAAAATAAAAATTAAAAAAATTCTATAATTTTTTTTAAAAATACGAATAATTTTTATTTTTTAATGTTATGAGCATGTAATTGTAGCCTGCAATGTCTTTATCCACTGTGATTTTTTTGAGTTTGGTAGGTATATAAGTTGGTTTTAGTATAGTCGTTAAAACGGATACATGCAAAATATGACTTTAACAAGCCATTACGCGAAAAATATGAGAGATAAAAAAATTTCATAAGAGCCATATTTAGTCACATTTTATGTGTAAATTAAGAAAAAAATTTCTGCTACAAATAAAAAATAAAATTATGATGATGAAAATTGCGGTAGACCGCGCCCTTAATGTGCTTTGCTCTGTCCTCTCGCCATGTATAATAATAGTAATAGCCACATAACAGTTAAGTTTTACTGTAACACAGTTATTTGAAACTAAATAGCTGAATTGGCCATATAGCAGATTAAAGTATTACACAGAGCACAAGTCAACAATGCCAAAAGTAAAGGCATTTAAAATTATTTCACTCATCACCATGTTGGCACTTTTAAAAATAATGATGGGAAATTCCTCACAAGTTCTCCTCGATAAAAGTGAGCCCTAAGCACTGGCCTAGTGGTAAATTCAGCCCTGTATAATAATGACGTTGATATATTTAACTGTAGTCACGTTATATATATGTGTGTGTGTGTATGTATGTTTTAATTTCTAAACGTCTTTGGACATTTCTTTGCTAGATTACTTAAGTAGAACAACCACAGCGGAAATAATTTTTCTATAATTTCTGCATGAGAAAACGAACACAAGTTCGAAATACCCAAGCATGAACAGGAAATGGAGTACACGCTTGTTTATTCGAAACTAATGTAATTTCATGATTTGCACTTTTTTTTTGTTCAATTTCAATGTGGTTTCTTTCTTCGTGCTCAACCGCTGGTTTTCTCGCGCCCATGAAAACAAAAGTGTAAATTTAGCGAAACCTTATATTTATTTTTTGCAAACGTCCTTTCTGTGCGTTTCTGACAAGAGGAAATTACTCGCCTCTTTCATTTTCCATTCGCCTCGTTACCCTCCTGGAAACCAGAAACGCCAAAAATAATACTAGCAAAATACGCGAAGAGCAGTTTAAATCATACGACGAGAGAATTTTTGCTTCGCTGCCGCAGTATGCTCAATTGTTCGTCTTTTTAGCATAATCACGTTTTTCATTTACAAGAAGGGAATTTTTCCTTCTTACGATTTTTCCGTAACCTAGTTTTCTGTCGTAATACTGCTTTGCATACGTTCCAAATGAACAACGAAGTGACTGAAAATGAGTATACAACCTTAGATAAAAAAAATATGTCTCAGCGAAAATATGCTTTTAGCGGAATACATACAGAGAATAAAAGTGGAAGTTTACATTTATTGCCAGTTATATGTGTACAGTACATCGTTATATAAAACACATACATAAAACAGTGTGTGAGTACATATATACGCACACAATGTTTTACAGATACGTCTGTGTGTATAAATATATATGCGTGTGTGCGCACATAAGCATAAGGAAAATGCTCACACATATACACACAAACAAACATGTTTCTTACACTGAGTTACATATTCCGATACTCTTATCTAATTATGCATCCTACTCTAAGGGCCGTATCTGTAAACGGCTTTCGAATGACAACCAACTGCTATCCCCATAGAGAAAGCATTGGTGAGCATTTGGTTGTCATTCGAAAGCCGTTTATAGATACGGCCCTAAATCTTCTTAAAAATATATATATAAGTCTGGGTATGATTGACCTTTTGTAAAAACTCAAAGCTTCTGGCAGTTTCTGACTAGTCTAGGATAAGGTATTTTTCATAAAATACGTCATACGATCTTTAAGGAATTCAGTTCCACATATAAATTCCATATGAAATGATGCTATGCCTCAATTGCGTGTAATTATTTGTTTTCCAGACACGTGTTTTCTCGGTACAACTTGTTAGAATGTCTGAATTGAGTAACGTATCAAGTGTTGAAGAGTTTTCGGGGTAAATGATTTCTGTACCGGCGCAATATATGTGGTTTCAGAAATGTTTATTAGACACAGGTATTTAAGTGATAAACGCACAAATAACATGCAATTATATAATTATTCAATGTCTGTATCCATTTTATTTCCAAAAGCGTATAGAGGTAGGTATTTGATATGTAAAAAGAACAAAAAACAGTCACTACGTTTCGATGGTATGACGTTTATCTCTGTTAAGTATAATGTATTGCCTATTTGCGTGATAACTGTAGTAATGAATTGGTGTAACATTACATATGTTGGCTACTGTGTTTTGATATGTTGCTGCGTTGGAAGTGTGTGCTCGGCGGTAACCGGAGCATTAAGGCGGCCGCCTAACTCACGCATCAAACGTGTTGCAGTGTGTTCGTAATCAGAACTTTTACGAAACAATTTCACGTGTGCCCATTATGCCAACGTACGAAAAGAAAATAAACTTCAGGCAAGGTCGGAACCACATTGTTAGGACACCACGCTCATTAGAAACACTGTTTCTAAGTCATCTAACATGACTAAAAACGGCATTTTCAGGCTTCCGCACTTCAGAATGTACTAACCGGATTTATGTGAAACTCAAATTGCGACTTGAACTGAACTTAGTTGCATAATTTCCACAATTGAAATGCTGTGGTCACCGCTTAATGTCCCATAGTAAAAACAGTTCGGCGGGAACCTAGCACGCTAGTTCAGCGCTTGGCCCGTTGAGGCGACGTGGTATTTGATGTGCGCTTCATGGTCGACCTTATAGCTCCGTCGCTTTTGAGCATCTCCTGCGCGGCACCCTTAAAGCCCGACTAAGGTTAATTCTACCACAGCCTAGAAACATCTATTAAACGTCTGGCACAAGGGGAAATTTCTTCCGCTCATTGCGCAGGCATAGGTTAGGCGATGTACTAATCAATCACAGCACTTGCCTGCATATAATGTTACTTGCAGTTGCTAATGCAAAATCATAAACTGGTTTGTTTCTCACTTCAAATCTAGTTAAATGACTTTTATTTTTGCCAAGCCTACTGAAAATTGGTTTTCTGTCTCGTATTTTATTAGACCCGTTAGTGACAACAGCCATCTAACTGCAGAATTTTCCCTGTGCCAAACTCTCCCACTAGAAAACACGTTTACTTTCTAACCTGTAGTACAATTAGCCTTAACACGACTTACTGTACGAGAAGAAGCAAATATAATGTGGTCCTTTGTAAATATGTTTGAGTTTCGCGGTTGCGAGTAAAGTTCCGACCTGAGTGGAAAAGTAATAACATCTCGGAACCGCTCTCATCTGAAAAATAAGAAAAAACATCCACATACATACATGTATACATACATACATATAAACATACATGCATGCATACACACATGTATGCATTCATGCGTACATACACACATGCATGCATACACACATGCATGCACTCATGCATACATACATACATACATACAAACAAACGTACACACACTATATATATATATATACTCATATACTGCAGAAGAAAAACACACATATACATACGCACGTGTATGTTATATTAGCGAACTTTTTTAATACCGATTCTTGATTACAATTTGATAACGCACACGTGATTCTCATTTCATTCCTATGTCATGTTTTGAGATAAATGACGTTACTATAGTCACTGTATTTCCATGCATTTATGAAATAGTTCTATATATCGCTGCACATTTTCTTCTCATTCTATAACTAACCCTTAGAAAACATTCATATCGTTATCGAATGAACCATACTGAAACTGAAAAAGTGCGAAGGGGATAATACCTAGAAAAACCATTTGATAATGACTAGATTATTCCGACTTATTTTTGCACCAAATGAAACCACGTAAATATATAATTCCTTGCTCATTTTAACTGTCAAGTTATTGAGCTTTAAAAATTCAATATTTTCAAATGCTGTCAAAAATTTTTGAAAACAAGTTCTTATTGGCTAATACGGGCATGACGAAATTTGGCAGTTGTTTTCGTTCGTGACCGCCTGTCAGGCATATATGTTTTGAGAATTTCACCGATTAAAAAAAATTTAAATTCAATGGTTCCGGTTACTTAAAAGCTAACTCGGAAAACTGCTCCTTATTAATGCTTGTATCTACGACTGTAAAATTTCTAATTATTAACGAAGATTTGAGTGGCACTTGGCACTGAGTTGATCGGAGTGAAGACAGCACATTTAATTTATTTTTTACGACGTTTTAGTATTAGGTTTGAGTTTATGACACTTTAATTCATATTCTGGATTGGTCACTTACGACAAATTAATATTATTGTTTCAGATCCAGTCAAGAATAATACATTTTTGGTTTAAAACATTAACCGAATAAAGTTCATACGCGTACAGAAAGTGAACCTACCGAGTTAAAGTCTGAATGTGTTTAAGCAATCCTGGCTCTTACAGACTGCTGATTGAGCATTATGGCTGCGCAAGTCAGGAAAATAATATAATAGATTAATATTCCTATTAAAAAATACTTTTTCCTCACGATAATGTTAACGTTTCTAATGAGAGTCGCAGCCTGCTGTGCTGACATCTATTATCAAATTTTGCAAGACCCCGCCCACCTCTCAAGCTATCGGCCAGTCACGCGTGCCTTGAGCTTGCCTATTGGCTAAATCGTTTCAATAGGCGGGGCAGCCGTACAGCGGAACAGCAAAAACACAGTGAACTGAACAGACGTCGAGATTTGGTCGCAACTGTACACAATACACAGAAATAACCACTGAATGTACTTTTGTCACTAAAAACAGACAGTTTTAAGTCTTGTCGAGTAGAAACCACGCCGACTCTGTCTTGTATTGTCTCGCGGCTTTGTAGTAAATATTGCATTTGGCGTCAATTCAGTTGCATTGCTGACAAAGCAGCTACTGCACACGTTTATAACTCATTATAGCTCACGCGATACCCGT
Source organism: Medauroidea extradentata (assembly GCA_003012365.1). Lineage (NCBI taxonomy): Eukaryota > Metazoa > Arthropoda > Insecta > Phasmatodea > Phasmatidae > Medauroidea > Medauroidea extradentata. Next base: position 40,497 of record PNEQ01084239.1, on the reverse strand, counting down.
TCTTGCCACATAAACAATTTAATTTAACGCAATTTCTCGAACTAAACATACGTTGCTGTTGTAGAGTCAGAGTAAACAGACACGCAATAGCAAGTCCAATGACGTCACAGGGACATCAACATGGCGGCACTCATTTTACTAGGCTAAAATAAACGTTTTTTATTTGCGTTTTTCTCGAGTTACATAGATGCAAATAATGAAAATGTGGTAAAGTTCTTCATTTAATTTATCGGACTTTTAAAAACCTGAACTAAAAAATAGGTTATTTATACATTGCCACATGATAACCCACGAGTGGGAATTGTTTTTGTCCGTTACACTTGGAACAAGCCGCACTTTCACTGGAAAACATTTGTGACAAAATTTATTTTCAACATACAATTCTTCATACGCAGACGCTAGTAAAAGTTTAAATGCAGATACACATATTTTTGGGATGTTACGTTTCCTCCAGTCTAGGTCACTAACATATTTGCACTTGAGCAAACAACCGAACTGTCTCTACAACCAGTGCAATATAACTTGCTCGAGGTGCGCGCTCGGCGAGTGAAAGTCGCCATTGGAACACAGATAATCACTGCACTCGTCGAGTGCAGGTGGGGTCTGAAATACGCGGCACTCAACCAGTGTGCACCAAGTTCAGTCTAGTAAAGTCATTCGGATACGGCATAAAAACTTTACCCGCATGTAAAGTAACTTAAAATACAGAAATAAAAACTTGGTATAATGTAAAACGTGGGAGGGGGACGGGGGGTACAGATCAAAACTTAAACCTGCAATTTGTACCATGCAAACGCCAACAATAATATTTAACTGTAACTTTTCGTCCCATTAAATTCAAACTAAATACTCTGATCTAAAATTATGTAACATCAATTAACAAAATCCAAGATGGCGTCAAACGATGCCCTTTACAAATATACAGTAGAATTAATATATTTTGATCATTGCCTGTACTGACGCAAATCCGAAACTGTTTTAATCTGTAGCAAAGTTCAGTGAACATTTTCGTCTAAGTTTCGTATGCATCCTGTTTAGTACATTTTAAAGTACATTAGTCTAAAATGCCGATTTAGTTATGTTGGAGAGCTTAGAAACTGTGTTTTTAACGAACATTGTGGCTTCACAATAACACGCCATCCTTGCTCAAAGTGTGATTTCATTTTGTACATCAGCACAAAATGCACAAGTTGAATTGTTTGGTTAATAAACAATTTATTTTCTCGTGTGTTAGGCGACACCTTTAAAGGTCGGGTTTACAAACGACACAAAAACGCACGAACGCAAGTCGCAAAAAATTTAATATACGAAATCTATATACGTCTATATATGTCAGTATGGCTGCTGATGAAATATAAAAGGCCTGACGACAACGCTGAGAGTCAGTTCATGCCTCGCCGAGGTCGAGAAGAGGAGGATAGTCGGAGTTTACGAACCGTACTTACATCGTCGTTGGTAAGATGCCTTCTTTATATTCAAGTCTTATACATCAGGATTCAAGATTCGTTAGACAACCTTTGCAATTTGGCACTGCAAAAACTCATTTTTGTTCTGATTCAAATAACCATAATTATAAATTATGGAGACGGTTATTCTGCTTACTTTAGTTTCAAATCTGACAGAAGGTATGTCTGGCGAATGGGAACTGATAAGTTGTTAGTAGTTGGGCAGCTAACACACATCGTTCCCAAATTGCAAATAATCATTGTATTGCTGCTAGTCGAATAACCGACACCATCGGCGTCGTAAGCATTTTAATTTTTTGGGGGTGGGGGGTGGGGGGGGACTCACTGGTAGAGAAAGTGTACATATAACCTACGTAATAAAGGGGTGTGTAGGAGTCCTCCACCGGGAAATTATTTTATATTTTAAGGTGCAAAATGCTGCTATTTAAAGAGTTTCTGCATCAAAATATTTAATATACAACTGAAGGAAATCTTAATCTTAAAAAATCTTAAAAACTACGAAATTTTTTGGGGGGACACACAAATGCCGCGATATCCAGCTATATGTCCAGGTGGTGTTATTTTGAATAATTTGCCATATGGTCAAATTATTGAGAAAGCACATGATTTCACTTACTTACCTTGAACTCGTGATACTTTATAAAATACGCAAGAAACGTAAGTACGCAACACTGTAACGCAAGAGTTCACCAACTTTCAACTTCTTGCTTTTCTCCGCCTTCTATATAGACAGTTTGTTTGGCGAAAACGTTTGAAAATACTTTCAATTGTCTTTAGAAGGACGTGATTCCGCTATTTCGTTACGTGTTTTTTAATGCGTCTTTAAATACTCTATTCGGTTACTATTTCGAAACACCTCAACAACGGAATATTTAGAAAACAGAGACGAGTGACAAAACATAATCGTAATGGAAAAATACAGAGCGAAACATTCTATTGCTTTTTCGAAATTTTGAGGGGTAGTGTTGGTTAAATCGTGTCGCTTGCGTTGTTTATGAACGACTGAAATATTGTTGCGTATTTTACGAAATGCCTTTCTAGCGTTCTTGCGTTGTTGCGTAGTTTATAAACCCGTCCTAAGGCTTTCTCATTCTGCGCTCTTGAAGCAAAACTGATCTGGCAACACTGCGCGTGCGTGCTGGGGCCGACCTACTTCCTCGGCGGCCCACACCCCCTACGAGGTCTTGTTTTCCCTCGCTTGCTAGAGCGGTAATGTTGCCGGCCCGTGATGTGTTCCACTCTGTTTTCCTGGGCCACTTCTAACGACGCCTACCTCATCTTGTGGCTGAAGAGCTATGCCCTGCAGTTAAACTCTGTGCTAACCAACCCTGAAGTCACGGAGTTGAAAAGAGAAGTCAGTCTCAGAGAAACGCTTTCTCATTGGAGGCATTTTAAATTTAATGTTTTCAGGGATTGTGTTCTAATGCCTTTTAGTTGTGAAGTTTTTTAATATTCGTACGAAACCAAATTTAAAGGATACGTTCTAGTAGAGCAGAGTTAATAAAAAAATTGTGATACTCCTCAATGCTGAAGTATTACTTGGTAAACGCCGCGTATAATATTTTTATTTGTTTTTCAAACTTATCAGGCTGAAAGACTTCATGTGGGTAGTCTAAAGTCAAACTGCAGTTTTCAAAATTCAAATTGTTTAGGAAGAATGAAAACCTATTATTATGTTATTACAGTATATAAACAGTCGATGGAGCAGGCAAACGTATATTTTAACGTAATATTGGAACATGTATTTAGACATTCGAAAACATATTTTATCGATGTTTTCTGTGGGTATTATAAAACATGGTGCCTGGCGAATGTTCATTTTTACTCTAGGTTATGAGTAGAGAAATCTTTACTACAAATGTTAAGAGTTACAGTGACATTTACCATAAATATCTATTCATGGCCTACAAACTAATACAGTCGAATTGTACTGCTGGTACGATTTACACAAATTAAAAATGTGAATGTTTTGAATGTCCGTACCAAAATTCTATGTAGGGCAAACCCGTTACGCCCTTTGATAACAAAAATTAACAAAATTGAAACATCACATGAGCACAACTTAAGTATTGTACTTATTTACACAAAAACATTTGGCTATTTTGCTTGTAGTTGCCAGCACAGAGAAGCTTTGAAGCTGATTCCTCAGTTACTTCACAGAAATGTTTAGCTTCATTCAGTATTCTCTTTTATGATAAGTTTAAAGTTCCCACATCATTTTTGTTTTCTCTCTTAAATTCATTTTTGATTGTCACCTCAGAATGTTGCATGCCATTTTATCGTATAATCGTGATAATAATCCTTCAGGTAACAGTATCGGTTTTAAAAGAGTTCCAGAGGAAATCCTACCAAAATGTTGTTTGGTTTGAGTCGTTTGAAATACCCACAACTAATTTTTGAAGTCTGGAAGTTCCATGATGCATGATATTTTAGAAACCCCTTCCAAACCCTCATCGTTGTCTTACAGTTAAGTGACCCCGCCAAGTTTATTGATAGTAATATGTTTCGAAATATGCTAATAAACATATTCACGAGTTAGGAATCGTGCAGACAGTAGCACCCAAACGAAAATGTTGCCAACTCCAGAGCAAGGACAAAACAAATTCCTTCTCGAGGGCATTACGTGTGTTACTTGACTTGATTATCACGCGATGTGTAGGTTTAATCAAAGGCATTAACATACTTATTATGGTACACGTGTATGGATATTTAAAAGGAACCTATTCACACTAGAACTGAACAAGATGGCGCAGCGCTAACACGTTAGACTTACATTCGGATTGTCATTGGTTGGAGGTCTGGCTCCGACTATTCTGTTGCCGGTTTTCCATGGATTCTACAAACATTCTTGGAGGCTAGCCTACGGGTTAGTGAACCCGCGAATATTTCTGGCCTATAGTAATATTGAATTTAACGGTGTGTTTTGCACGAGTATACGTTTTAAGTATTCTCCACAAGGATTTATGTTCCTATAAATGTCCGCAAATACACAAATTTGTACCATATTCAGCCGCAAGAAAATATGCTTTATTGAGTAGTGGTAAATTTGGTAACACGTGTAACTTTTTTAGAAAGCTATTCATAAGCAGACATTACTTCACATGTAAATATATTGATATATCGCGGGAAATGTTGATTGTTTGCTAAGCTTTAATGCAGAGTATTTATTTCCTATGCTGTTCTTTCGTTTCTAGTGATACCCATATTGACTAGGCCAGTCCTAATTCTGGTGCGTTATAACTGAACTTCTGTGTTTGTCTGTGAACAGCTGCACAGCACCATAACACAATTGCGCCAAGCAAACAAGGCACCAGCTCTTACACTAATTTGGAGGATACGCTGGCAGGAAAGATTCTCGCGATTTCCCGCCATCTCTACTCATGTGCGATGAGTAGAGACATGCAAAATTCGCGTTATTTTCTGACAGCTGACTAGACTCCAAGTGACTATAGTCTCGTTCGACGTCTCCCGCTGGCCGATGTTGTCGTGACTTGCCGCAGATAATGCTTACACGGCAGAGAGGCCAGTCTTTGTAAAGACGTAACACACGTAAATGTCAACACATAAAAGTATGTAGCTAATTGAATCGCAGACATTGCTCTGTAATGTATAGAAAAGTGAAGTTTACTCTGCTACCAAAAGATAACGCGAATTCTGCATGTTTCTAGCGATGAGCAGTTGTCTAATAATCTGGTAATGGTGGAAGCTCTTCACACCGTTCGGCGGCCTGGGCAGGCAGACACCTTAAGGGCTCGGGCTCGAGTTTCTCGGCTTTTGAGATAATTATTTTTTTAAATCCATACGTGAGTCAATATCGTAAAATTGCTTCGTAACTTTTTTGCAAATTGGTTTTACTATGTAATGTAATTTTTTCGATAACCAACGGTATGATGAGTGTAGCTAATTTATCAATTAAAAGAAAATTTCGTTAATTAACTAATTATCAACTATTTTACAGTCATCTGACTCGACATGCTGTATAAATCAGTCATAACAAAGTTACGAAGCGATTTTACGATATCGGCTCCCATTTATGTATTAAAAATAATTGTCGTTAAATGCGAAGAAACTCGGATCCATGCGAGTTTATTCCTTGGCTAGCTAACCTGCCGTGGAAGATAACAGTAAATACTTAACAGCATAATAGTGGCGAGCGCGAAACTTTAAAGGACAATAACAACAACTCAGAGTAGTCATAATATTCCAAGGCTTCCATGGAAAATGAAAAAATAATACGGGAGACAGTTAGACAGAAGAAAGAAGAGAGAAATATCGAGAAATAACGAGGAAAATAGGGAAGACAAAAAAAAAATTAAACGTAGTCTCAGTGACTCATACAAAAAAAATACATGTACACACATGATACCACAAATAAATATCGTACGAGAATGGTACCAGAGTGTATGACAGCATAAACCGATAATCTTACTAGGGAGCATGTAGCCTACACGTCTGCTTCTCTCTAAAAGATGCCATGAAACGGAGTCCTGCAACGGAGAAACGAGGTAATGCGACGGGCAGGGGAAACGGTAGTACCCAGAGAAAACTCGTCGGTCAACGTTTCCCACATGCGAAAAATCCCCGCAAGGAACTGAACCCAGATCACCCCTTTTATTTCAGAGATGAGTACTCTTCCCGTTGCGCCATCTACGACCTCATGGTGTCAGTGAACAAGTGGTACGAATTGGTAGGGACATTGCATGGGATGTAGTGGAACCTAGGCGGCAGATGTGAATTACACGGAATCTCCGTACGCGACTCTCTGTCCCCCCTCCACCTAGTGTTCTTAAGAATATGTGGTAGGTAAATAAAAATCGGAAACACCATTTTAAATCTACTCGTTTTTGAAAGTCAACATGGAAAGACTACAAAATAACCATCCTAGACAACTATATTAAACAAAAAATGTGTTTTAGACACCTGTTGCAGCAAATGGTGTGTCACAGAAAACCAGAGAATACAAACAAAGAGACAAGTGAACACGCAAAAGTACTGTGCTTGTAACTGGCAAACAAAGGGAAGCATATACAAATCCACAAGGAATTCAGTCAGTGATTTATATGAAATAACACAAACGAGCACCCAAACACAAAAAAAAAAAAAAAAAAAAAAAA